>CM053029.1:419257259-419342642 GCA_028564925.1 Lithobates sylvaticus
TCTGGAGAAGGAGAAGGAGTGTTGGTGCTGGCAACATCAGGGGTCACATTCCACTCACTCTCACTGACATCAGGAAGATCAGATGAGGCATTCGCCTGAATAGAAGGTAGGTCATTCACTAGAGTGTCATTTATGATTTTCTCATCACTGACTTGAGGAATGGGCAGTAAATGATTGCGATGCCAAGCTTTGATTCATCCTTCTGGCCCATGTATCTTGTATACAGGGATCCCAGGTAACTTATCCACCACTGTGAAGATTTATTTCCTCCATCTGTCAGCTAATTTATGCTTTCCTGTTGCACCGAGGTTTCGTAGTAGTACTCTATTGCCCATAGTCAAGTCTCTGTATCTCACCCGAAGATCAAACCTTCTTTTGTTTCCTTCATTCATTTTGGCCGCATTTTCTCCAGCCAAGTGGTAAGCAGACTTAAGGGTATCTCTCAATCCAGCCACGTGTTGTTAGTGGCTTTGGTGATTGATCCCATCAGTGGAAACCCCTAGTAGAAGGTCAATTGGTAATCTGGGCTCACCTCCAAACAGGGCTCTCATGCCTTGTACTGATATATGCATTAACCATGGCTTCAACCCTACGACTCCGGGTACGTTTGTCATCAGCCTGTAGGGTGCCTAGCATATCAAGCTAGGTCCTGTTAAATCTTTCAGGAAGAGCATCACTTTCAGCGTGGTAAGGTGTAGTCCGACTTGCGAACGTTTAGCAGCTGAAGCAATTCCTTGATCAATTTGCTCTCAAAATCCCGACCCTGATCAAAGTGTATTCTATGGGGGAGGCTGTAGTAGATAAAATATTTCTCCCTCGAGCAACCGTTACTGCCTTTTGATCTTTGGCAGGGAAAGATTGGGTGTACCGAGTAAAGTAATCGATCACCACTAATACATTTCTGATCCCTCTGGAATCTTGGTCAATACATAGAAAGTCAATACAGACCAGATCCATGGGACCTGAACTTAGTAAGTGCTTCATTAGGGCAGCACGGACTGGCAGAGCTTTCCTCTGAAGACATCGAAGGCAAGGTCTGCAAAGATCGACCATGGTGTCTCTCATTTTAGGCCAGTAAAATCGGTCTTGAGAGAGGCCATAAGTCTTTTCTGGCCCCAGATGGCCATGATAGTGATGCAGACTTCTGAACACCATCTTGTGGAAGCATTCTGGGAGCACTAATTCAACTTTCTCCCTCAGGAAAGGACAACGCTCAGTGGGCAGGGACTTTTTCAACATCTCTGGATCTTTAGCACTCACTGCTCTGTACAAAGGTCGGCTAAAAGGGTCAGACTTCTGACTTTTAATCATTCGCTGGGAGCTATGGAGCATCTTTCAAATGACCCCAGTGCAGCAGGATAAGCGAACATATCAGCGACAACATCTGGACTACTACCCATGCAGTCCACGAGCCGTGTCTCAGAAAAGGCCACTTTATCTTCAACAACTGCGACTGTAGCACACAGGGCCCCAAACCAGGGCCAGGGACCTCTTCCCCGCCTTGATAGGGCATCTGCTCCAATGTTCTTTGGGCTGGTTTGTACTTCAATGTTAACTGGTATTTGGAAGGAGCGGCTAACCATCAGTGCCTGGTGGCATCCAGCTTGGCTGTAGTTAGAACATACGTCAAAGGATTGTTATCAGTTCTTACTTAAAATTAAGCTTTATATAGATAATCGTGTAACTTGTCAATGATGGCCCATTTGAGTGCCAAGAATTCCAACTTGTGAACTGGGTAATTACGCTCACTGGGAGAAAGACTTCAGCTGATGAAGGCTATGGGCCGTAATCCTGGGGCATACTCTTGATGCAATACTCCTCCAAGGCCCTCAAAACTTGCATCCACATGAAGCATGTATAGCGGCACTTTGGCGCCACTAGCGGGCGCTTTTAACCTGGGTTCTATGTTACATATTTCTGACCCCTGCACTCTGTACCCAGGGCTATATGCTCCATATTTCTGAGAACAAGGGATGCTTCACATTGAATGTAAGTACTATCCTGTTTGCTGATTTTTTTTTCTGTATCCTGTGTGATATGCACTGCTCAAAACTGTACTGTGTGTGTTACACATTCCTGAACTATGTGTGATACACAGTTCTAAGGCCTCTTTACAGTTAGTTGGCGCCGCTGTACTTCTCTCCTCTAAGGAAGGTGTGTCTGGGGGTGGGGTTTGGGCGTGGTTGTGGGTGGGGAGGGGGAGTTCCTGCACCTATTTTCTGAGTTAAAAAGCCCTGATTTAGTTAAATTATACATTGCATTGTCACTAGATGGTTCATTATCACTAACCAAACTGAGAGGATAACTAGAGGACATTGGTTCTTTCTTTACCTGACCCTGTAAGGGGGTAGCGGGTAAATATGATTAGGAGCAACTGCAGGGTACTCCTCGGAATTGGGGTTCACCTCCATTTGGTAGCACCACTTCGATCTCAGCAGTGTCTCAAAATGTAGCCCTGTTATGGGGGGGGGGGGCATATGAAGTTGCCCTCTCCACACAGGCTGTGGCGCTAACCTTCAGTGAATCAGAGAAGTCTCTAACAGATATCCCACACAGGAGTGCTTACACAGGAGTGACAGAAATATAACGCCACCTGCAAGGCAAATCAAGTCTATCTAGCCTATCTCTTGCTCTAACCTGACTATAGTCTATCAATGCTACCGGGCCTCTACCTATCGAAATGGCCGTCGGAAGCTTATCCTGTCGCTACCCTGAGCTGTTTACCATTCCCTAGGCTAATACTAGCTAGGAACCCACCCAGACCAAAAAGGGACACTGTTGCTTTAAATAATGAAGTGGCAGATATACACTTCAACACAAACCAGCCACTTAGTAGATTATAATCAAATGACCTTTGCTCTCATACACTTGAGAATAGACCAGGTATATTGCAGTATGCAAGTAGAAAGTTTCAGTGAATCAGAGAAGCCTCTAACAAATATCCCACACAGAAGTGCTTACACAGGAGTGACAGAAATATAACAAACAGTGAGCTACACAGTGCAGTAACACTTGCCTATTGTCCCTTTTTAGTCTGGATGAATACAGCACAAAATCAGCCTGCAGCACCTCTGGCTTGCACAGCATGTGGCTGGCCACACTCTCCCTCACTTCCTTTAAGAAATCCATATATATAGCCTTGAGAGGTTTCCTGAAAAATCTGTTTGTAACAAGAACTGTATGGTAATTACCAGGCATGAATGTAAACAACCTCACAAACAGTGTATAAAAGAACACTTCCCTACATCTCGGTTTATAAACTCCAAAAAAATACCTGTTGTTGCCAGAAAACGTTTAAGTTGATAACTTCCTGTGCTCTCTGTCCATGCTGTTATCAATTACATTGTTCTCTGAGGACTACAGCCATCCATGTTTTGGAGACTAGGAGCAGGGCATGGTTGTGTAGTGCTATCTTGTTCTTGTTGTCCTGGTACAGAAAGGAGAGTGAGCATTGTCATCCCAGGGCTGGAAATGTGTTACTGGTGGAATCACCAGGTGAAAATAAAGACAAAGTGTCTGAACCCCCCCCCCCCCCCCCCCCGCCCTCCAAAAAAAAACAAATGCTGCCACTACATCTAAGTACTGGTAAGCTGCACCATACAATATATTACAATTTTTTTTTTTTGAGGTTTGGCCCATAGTAAAAATACATCATTTGTTTGACATTAAATACCAGGGTTATGGCAGCAGCTAGCTTCCATAACCCCCGTTATTTTCAGCCAATTTCTCATTCAGATAAAAGTGCCCGTGAGATCACTTTTAGAAGTAGAGGGAGGGGTGCCCCCCCCACCCGATGCTTCCCGGTCATTCCTCGGCTTACTTAACAGATCAGTAAAGTCCTGGAACGACCCACTGCTGGCAGGAGCTGGCTATGGAGAAGAGTGAGGCCAAGATGGCTGCCACTCTTCTCTATGCCCTTGGAGGACCGGAGCGACGTCTGACATCACTTTTGGTTCCCGGGCCATAGTAAATGTTTTTTGTTTTTAAAGCAAAAGTTTAACTTTTTTTTTTCTTTTTGATCTTTTACTTTTAAAGGTAAATGAGAACTTTATATAAAGAGGATCTGTCATCCTTATTTCTATTACAAGGGATTTTTACTCCACTCGTGCACTGAAGTGAACGCATAAGTAAGTCGCGCAAGCATATGTAAATGGTGTTCAAACCACACATGTGAGGTATCGCCGCAAATGTTAGAGCGAGAGCAATAATTCTAGTGCAATCTCCTCTCTACTTCTAAATGGGTAACCTGTAAAAATGTTTAAAGTGTTGCCTATTGAGATTTTAAAGTACCGTAGTTTGTCACCATTCCCCATTTTTAAAGCATGACATGTTAGGTATCTAATTACTCAGCATAACATCATCATTTTTTATTCATTAAAGTGTATTATTTCGCAAAACAATTGCTTTTAAAGACCGCTGCGCAAATACTGTGTGACATAAAATATTGGAACGGTCGCCATTTTATTCTCTAGGGTTTCTGCTAAAACAATATTTATAATGTTGGGCTCTAAGTAATTTTCTAGCTAAAAATACTGATTTAAACTTTTAAACAAAAAATTCCAGAAAGGGCCTGGTCTTCATGTGGTTAATGTTAAAGAGGAAGTAAACCCTGATGAGTTTACATTCTCGTTGTTTCCCTGCAAAGGTAAAGCATAATGGACTACTATGCATCGCATAGTAGCCCATTATTTGTCACTTACCTGACACAGGAGCCTGCGATGTCACCGCTGTCCCCTCTTCCACGAACCGTCCATCTTCCTCTCGGGTATCGCTGCTCCGGCGCTGTGAGTGGCCGGAGAAGCGATGACGTCACTCCGGCGCATGCACGCGGGAGCCGTAAGTGACGGCATGTTTGCCTTCAATTGCGGCGCGCCCAGTGTGCTTGCGCCGTTGTCTACGGCGCGCATGCGGCGCGCCTGTCAAATGATTTGTGATGCTGTTCAGCTAGTGTTTTTATACAGGCATCTCAAAATAGCCAGTTCTCTGAACTCACAGCAGACTAGCCTGCGGGTATGCAGTACAGCCTGACTCAGGACCCATTCCAAGCGGTGGCTAGATAAGGAAGAGCAGCAAGTCCTTAATTTGGTCATCCCTCTGCTCTCCTGCTATAAGGTTGTTCATAAGAGTACTATGCAAAATGACAGAAGACCTGACTGGCTTATACTGCGGACCCAGAGCTCACGGTGCTCCTCCAGTCTGAGAGCTACTGTGCAGAGGGTAGATATTAAAACAGAACCAGGATCACGCTCTAGGCCCATTTAATAATTCTAATTAAAACGACCTCATCACCAACTTATAGAATTCAGGTAAAAGAATAGGAAATCAAATATTTTAATTGCTAACTTACAGTGTGTGCCTTTTTCTTAAATTAGTTTTTTTTTGTAACTCAAGTTTATTAAAGATTTTACATAAAGAGCAGGTTACAAAGCTAACATTGAATAACGTACAGTTATGCAGGTGGTAGTCAGGTTATTACATCAATGGAGAGTCTACCTAAAGTTGAGAGTTAGCTAAGAGGAAGTTTATTCATGGGGGGTATGCATTTAGGGTGTTTGAGCCAAAGGTTCCAGTTCTTTTGGAATCTAGGAAGTTGTAAGTAGGCTTTGGTGTGCATAAATTCAATTAAACAGTGGTTTTTCAAGAGGGTGGTTATTTCCGTGTTAGAGGGGGAGTTGGGAGATTTCCAGTTTTTGGCAATAGCCAGGCGTGTTGCATTAAAGACATGGGAGACAATCGTGCGTGAAGAGCAAGGCCACAATTCCATGTCTAGGCCTAATAGTACCGCGGTAGTTTGCGGTGTTAGGGGTACAGGATTCGGTAGAATGGAAAGGAGGAGTTTGGAGAGCACAGTCCACAATGTGGTGAGGATTGGGCAGTCCCACCATATGTGGAATGGGGTTCCTGGGGATCCACAATTTCTCCAGCAGAGATTAGATGAATTTGGGTAGATCCGGGCAAGTCTGGATGGTGTGCGGTATCAGTTGTGGAATTAAATTAGGTTTTATTCACTTACAATGTGCCTTTGAACTTGCTAGAAAACTTGACTATTCCAGTAGAGTCAGTTCAGTAGCACAGCCCCCTTCTTTTTGTATGTCATAACCCTCTCCTCTTCTGGGAATGTCTACTTACTGTCTGTGCTGGTCCAGCATCTTTCACCTCTCTTTACCTGCCTACAATACTTTTTATGTAGCAGCCAGAGAAGAAGTGAAGGAGATAACTATAGATTAACACTTGGATGACAGCACTAAGACCCCTTTCACACTGGGCAGTTTTCAGGTGCTTTAGCGCTGGAAATAGCCTCTGCTTAGTGCCTAAAAACCGCCTCCCATTGATTCAAGTGTGACTTTTCACACGGGGGCAGTGTGCTTGAGGGACGTTCTGAAAAGTCCTGCAAGCAACATCTTTGGGGTGGGTTGGGAGTGCTGTATTTCACGCTCCCAAAATGCCCTGCCCATTGGAATGAATGGGCAGTGTTTCGGAAGTGCCTGAAAAGTGATTTGGAAGCGCTGCAAAATGAGAGTTTTTAACCCCTTCTTTGGGCTTATGATTATGTCAGATTTTTTCGCCTCAAAGCAGTACAATTGTTTTGCATAGAAATTTGGCATTTTATATTGTAGGCCTATAATTCTTAGTGATAACACACTTACATCTGTCCAAACAAGAGTCTAGTAGACATCCGGGTATGATAAAGTTTGAATCATGAAATCATAATTTATAATATAATAAATAACTATAAATAATTATAAAATATAATAATAATAAAATTAATTTCCCCACATATCACTATTGCTCAATTCTGCAAGTGTTCTAATTTACTATCGCTGTTTTCCAGCTGGTATAAAACCACTTTGAAGTAAAGAGACACTTTTTGGTTGCCATGGACAATCTCAAGTTTCCAGGCAGAAAGAATAGTATATATAATATAAAACTGCATGCATGGCACTGGACAAAGCACTAGGGACAAAAGGGAGGTGAAATGATTTGATACAGTAATGTAATCTGTCATGAATTTTGTACTTTTTGAATTTGCCACGGGGTCCGCCCCCGTGCGTCGCGACGCTCGCAGGGAACAGAGACCGGCACACAGAGGCATCGGGCAGAGGACACAGACAAAGCGGGGGGGACATCGCAGGATCCTGGGGACAAGGTAAGTAACCTGGACCAGGATCCTGCAAAGCCATTCCGGAGTGTGGCTCGGGGTTACCGCTATTGGTACTGAAATTTAACCCTAAGCCACACCGGGAATACCACCAGGGAGGTTAAACAGCGGTAAAGCGATTTAGCGTTTTAGTGGCACTTTACCGCGAAATGTGGCCGCTGCCCCAGTGTGAAAGGGGTCTAAGTCTGCTGGGGCTGCTGAAATCACATCCAAGATGATTGAGGCCAGCAGCAGTGTCAGCGATTTTAGTTATTTACCCAGGGGAGACTTCTACAGGTAAATAATATGCATAACATTTTTTAATGCTTATATACTCTTAACAGAAGGTTTTTGTTTGAATTAATAGTCTGGCGACCAATTGTCAGGTGATTAAAGAATAACTGAACTCTACAAGCTGTGCTCAGAAAAGGCAGACAGGTGAAAAAGGATTAGTCACTAGTATTGCCTTTGGTCTCCCTGCAGCTGATCTTTCATCATTACTGAATTACCATGTTTTTTTCCTGCACTGTGTGAGTTTGTAGGCAGGACTTTGCTTACTCATGTCAAAGCCTCTAGCAAGGAGAACAGTGAGCAGAAGGGTAGTAACATCACCAAATCTCCAAAATCTCAAAATCTCACCCCAAATCTCCTGGGACTTCCAGTCGGAGGCAGCAGTGCAAATATACAATAAAAAGGCTGTCGGTACAGGAGTGCCTAGGCACCCTCACATACAAGGAAGTGCACTGCTATTTTTTAGGACGAATTCAAAAGAAAATTAAAATTTTTCAAGTAACTGCCTAGGAACAGTTAACATTACTAAATGTTCCCAATAACATAGTGATTTTTTATGTCTTCAGGTCCACATTAAAGTGTACATATAGCCAAACTCTTTTAATATTTTGTAGAGAGTGGGGAAGAGATGGACCATCAGTCAGTATATTTATGTTTTTTGTGTCTGTGTCCCATTGGGAATATTTATCTTTGCTTCTTATCCTGGACAAAATCTCAATAAAATGAGGGGAGTTCTCCCCCAAGACATTTGTCATTTGAGCAGATATCCCCATTGGAAGGTTTTCTCTCATCTCTTTTTCTAGTGACAACTCGAAATATTGGATTTTCCATCACTGTCTGACTTGGTGACAATGATCAACAGAGCAAAAATAGAATTAAAATTGAACTATCAGAGACACGGAAAGCAATAAAAACCCGACAGGGTTTTTTATCCAACTCTCCTCTATCCAATAAAAATGTTTCTTTTTGACTGTAATCACAAATTACATTTTATTTAATATATAACTAGTATATTATACTATAGTATAGTATAACTAGAAGCGATCATGTTATTCTGCCCCACGTTCATGTATTTCATGTCTTGTGTTAATTTGTGTGAGGTTATAATTTTTCTGTAGTATGTTGACATCCAGTGGTGTTTTTTCAGCCACTGCAACTTGTTTACAATAATTTTGGAATCTTGATCAGTCCTTCCCTCCTGTTTAGGGCTAGTTAGTTTAGTCTTAGCTAGACCCTCCCCACTTCTCCCATGTTCCCTCAGTCAGTGTTAGTTATTCACAGAGACAGGGGTCAGGAAATGTATTGTCTTCTTACACTTCAAAAAAGTGGTAAAACATCCTCTGTATTATAATTAGCTGAATGGAAATTGCTGTGGATTTAACTTCTGTGTCTTATTGAAGATTTAAGCTGCCTGTGGATGGTGCCAAGTCAGCAGGTGACCATGTGGTCCAAACAGACTGTAAATGCATAAAGCGCCATTTGAAACAGAACAAATGTATATGCCTGGAGTTCTTATTTAAAGCACTAGTAGAAATACATATTCTTGTCAGAGCCTATTTCTTTAAACCCGTGTGGATACAAAATCAAACTGCAAAATCTGACTTGCTTTCCAAGTTGCTAGTGTATTACTTTTTTAATGTATTAGCTTGAAATAATAAATGAATAGTTTTCTGATTAACCAAAGGACGTTTATTACAGAAGATAAAAGTTTGGCCACCTTCCCACCAGGAGGACATCATTTTCCATGTCCATGGAATGTTACACCCTGTGATAAGCAGAAAAGCCTTGCACTCAATTGTAGATGTAACCTGGAAGAGAAAATGGAAAGAAACACATTGCGTTGGGTTGGGTACTAAAACAAATTATATAAATCGTTTTAAAGCAACCTCCAGCTGCAATAATAAAGTTATAAGAGACACTATTCACATCAAGTATTTCAGTAACATAATCGGTCAACTTGTGTCTAGTATTTCTATCCACTTGTCAATATATTTGTTACATTAAAATTATACAAAACATGCAACTGCTCATCCACGACAGAAGTAGTACCTATTAAAAAACTTTTAATAACTGTTTTTGTTTCCTGCAATACATTTGCTAAAATAAACATAAATCTATTTAACTTTGGCTATAATATTAGGCTAATGCCTCGTACATGCGATCGGACTTTCCGCCAACAAAACCGTGGAATTTTGTCTGAAGGGTGTAGGCTCAAACTTGTCTTGCATACACACGGTCACACAAATGTTGGCCAACAATTCCGAACGTAGTGACATACTAGACATACTATGTGTTTTTTCAGCTCTTTAGCGCCACCCTTTGGGCTCCTTCTGCTAATTTCATGTTAGTAGAAGTTTGGTGAGTGTTGATTTGTGCTTTTCTTTTCGCGTTTTTCATTTTGCGCTTTTCATTTCATGCTTTGCAGTTGGTTTCTGAATGGCCGTTCGTCAACCAGACATGTTTTGCGGAATCAGAGGAGATAACGTGTTATTTATTATTGGCCTTGGAGTTATTGCTTTGACATTTTTTTTTGAGTTGAATAATGATTTGATTTGGCATATTTTCTATATTTTTGGATGCATAGAATGCACTTTTTAGTTAAGTTCTATTGGCAGATAGCATGTCGTTTTTTTATTTATTTAATGCACAATAAAAAAAGTTGTGTAGAATAATACTTGGCTATGTGTTTTACTTCAAATGACAGTTTGGGGGTAGGCAGTTACATTTTAATAAATACAATGTAAAATTGACAAGGGACACCAACATAGTTGTATCTTTGATCTTATAAACTAGGGGATAATGATGTTGTGGTAAAAAAAAACAAAAAAAAACCATAATAATATTATTCTTGATATCACTAGAAAAAAAAAAAGCCTTTGAAAATTTGTTTGCAATAACCCCATCAGTATCACCAGCAAAGCAGCTTCATATTTATCCCATTAACTGCTTGCTGCACGCCCACCGTCAAATGAAGGCGGGGCGGTGCAGCTCTTGTTCTGGGACAACGTCATATGATGGCATCCCAGAACGCCCGCTCTCACATGCCCGCGGGGACACACAGTGTGGCGATCACGGCCGCGCCGTGTTGCTAGGACACGGCGCGACCCTGATCTGTGTAAAGGGCCGCATCCGTGTCTCTTTAACCATGTGATCGGCTGTGTCCAATCACAGCCGGTCACATGTAAACACGGAGACGGCGGTAATTGTCTCTCCTCGCCTCACACTGACAGAGTGAGGCGAGGAGAGCAGATCAGCGGCATCTCCTCACAGGGGGACATCTAGGGATGTAATCAGAGCACTGATCATCAGTGTCCTGATTACAATAAAGAAATATAGTGTCACAATACAGTGCCCAACATTGCCCACCAATGCTAGCATACAGTGCCCACCAGTGGCAGCAATCAGTGCCCATTAGCCATGCCAATCTGTGCTGGCAATCAGTGCTGCCCATCAATGCCCATCACTGCTGTCCATCAATGCCCATCAGTGTCGCCCATCAGGGCCACCCATCAATGCCCATAAGTACCCATATGTACCGCCTATCCGTGCCACCTATGCTTGCCCACCACTATCAGTGCCCGCCACTGCCGCTTATCTGTGCCCACCAGTGCCGCCTATTAGTGCCCATCAGTGCCACCTAACAGTGCCACCTATCAGTGCCCATAAGTGCGGCATATTAGTGCCTCCTCATCAGTGCCACCTCATCAGTGCCCATAAGTGCCGCCTCATCAGTGCTCATAAGTGCCACCTCATCAATGCCCACCAGTCCAGCCTATCAGTGCCCATCAGTGCCACCTCATCAGCGCACATCAGTGAAGGCGAAAAATGACTGTTACAAAATAATAGTTACAAAATTTACTGACAGAAAAAATGTAAAAAACACATTTTTTCTAAATTTATGGTCTTTTTTTTTTTTTTCGTAAAAAATAAAAAACCCAGCAGTGATTTAAATACCACCAAAAGAAAGCTCTATTTGTGTGAAGAAAATGATAAAACATTTGTTTGGGTACAGTGTAGCATGACCGCACAATTGTCATTCAAAGTGCGACAGTGCTGAAAGATGAAAAATGGCTTGGGCAGGAAGGGGGTGTTAGTGCCTGGTAGGCAAGTGGTTAAAGAAGAGAATTGTGCCCTGCATTTGAAGATTTCATAATTTGCCACGTCACGAATGTTAATTCTCCATTACGAAAGCTAGTTTACAAGACCAACCGCTTCTGCTTCCGAGCATGCGTGTTTGTACTTTGGACTTTTATCAGACAACACACATTTGTTGGCGGAAAATTTGAAGACATGCTAGCGGAAAGTCCGACAACAAATGTCCGATGGAGCATACACAAGGTTGGATTTTCCGCCAACAGCCTGACATCCAACATTTCTCGTCGGAAAATCCAATTGTGTGTACGGGGCTTTATGCTTTACTTCTCTTTGAATTTTTCTGAGTTTCCTGGAGTTACTTTTTGAAAATTACAAATGGTTTCTGGAAGTGAGCATAAGCTAACGAGTTGGTTTTGTTCATGAATGTCAGCTAATCTTCCAGAATATCCACCCAGCTAGGTTGGCTCTTTTTTAACATTATCCCATTCCTGAAAGCTGACATTTCCATAGTATGGGAACAATGAATGTGCAGGCTGCTGCTGTCATGAATCTGCAGTAATACTTTCATGCCCTGTCTGCCTTAGGGCCTGCACTCTCACACCTGTCTGCGTAAGTAATCTTCCCTCAAGCATGGCTCCACCCCAGCCTCTAACTGGTAACACTATATTAACCTGTGCACTACAAGCCAGCCTCGCTGATCAATTTTGTGTGTTTGGCTTCCTGTCTGTGTCTTGCCATGTGCTCTATGTCTGATTCTGTTTACCCTCCTTGGCTTGTTCTTGACTATCCTTGTCTGCTTCATACCCTGACCTTTGGCATGTTCTTTGACTACCCCTGTCTGCCCGTTGCCCCGACCTTTTATCTTATCTCCTGACTATCCCTTGTTGTCTCCCGGTCTGCTGCTTCCTCTCTGTCCTTCAGTAGCCTACCGTGAGTGTGAACTGGGAGACCCTGGGGGCCACAAACTGGAGCCAGTTGCAGCAAAGTCCATCCCCACCACTAGGGGCTCTGGTGAACACCTGCTGGCTCTTAGACTCCGCGCCCTAGGGAATCTCATGCTCTAGCACCCAGTGTGATCCGTGGCGGTGCTCCAGAGGACCTGCTTTCTTGAACCACCCAGTGCACTTCTGACCCCAACGGCATGCATCTGTCACCTGGCCTCAGGTGACCTGGCAGCTGCAGTGCAAAGAGAGAAATGTGTACAACTTGCCTGTTGGAAAATGTCCCTAGATCAGTGCTGCTGGCTATAGCCAGCAGTGCAGATGAGTATATTCTGACAGTGAGAAAATCTCCCTGCTGTTAAAATACAAAGGCTTAGTGGGAGGGATTTCCCGATGTGGATGGAGGAACAAGGCATTTTCTTTTGTTCAACTAGTAGGTTGAACGAAAAAAAAATTACTTGTGTATGGTCAGCCTACGAAACAATGATCAGTGAAAGTGCCGGGATTTTGGGAATAGAGATTAGCTTAACAAGTGCCCTAGAAGGGGTCAGTCAGACCCTTTACCAACTTACCAAACTGTAATTACAGTGAACATCAAAAATAGGTTGTCCTTCTCCACTAAACACCAATTTAAGGGAACACTTCACAACTGACCACACACATAAAAGGGGCAGTTCATCATTGACCACCAATGTAAGGGGGGGATCCCCATTGACTATCAATGTAAGGGGGCACTACAATGACCAACAATGTCAGTACTTCACCTTTGACCAACAACATCACCACTGGCCATCAATGTAAGGTGACACTTCATTACTGACCTAACATAAAGGGGCAGTTCACCTTCAACCACTATGCATGAGGTTCAGGTTCACTGCTGCCATGGGTTCATGACAAATCTTTGGGAGTCCCTAAATTTAATATTCATGAACTTTTGGCATGGTGTCAGTAATAAGAAACTACCTATAATGTTGTGCATAGCCTTTGCCCCTGATCAGCTTAGTTACAAGAGGCAATCATTTGAAGTTGTTGGTGTGTGTGGGAGCTATTAGGGAAAGCTGACAAATCAGTGTAGGAAGAGATTCTGTTTTCTATTTTATCTTTACTATTTCTTTTTTTAATTTTGGCATTGGTACATGTCCCCATAACAGAGCCTAGCTGCCCATTCCTTTTATTTGACAAAAGCCTACTTATTAGCCCTACAAATGAACAGAACTGAATGACAACATTCACCCATTATACACTTCAATTGGGTTCTCTACAAAGTTTCCAAACTTTAAGCAAGTTTTAGAAAAACTGTTTGTGAACCAATCCTTGGCATATTCACTACTACTTACTGACCAACATATAGAGACTCTTGGCCTTTAAAGACCAATGTAAGATGCATTTATCACTGAACACTAATTTAAAAGAACACAAGAAGCCCCAGTGTAGCAAGAGACTACTTGCCAGCTAGCAGGGAGTATTGCATCTTAAAATTGCTGCATAGCCTCAGCACTGACATCACGCAACAAAGCTAAAGCCAGTGGTTAGGGAGCAGCAAAGTCTAAAATTAATTAAAATTAATGAAGGGGAAATACAGTGGCCATCAATGTAAAGACCTTTCTCCTCTAAGCACCAGATTAAGGGACACTTGTAAAGGTAGGGTGAGTGTTGTTATGATGACATCTCATCCATATGTTCCCCATTAACTCATTGGGTGTAAAGTGTGGGTCACACAGGAGACCTACCCCTGGGTGGGTTCTTCTACTCTACGCCAGGCGGCGAGCATGGTCAGTTATAGCACAGCGATTACACCTTGCCTGAAGGCATGCTCATTAGTGCCAAGACGAGACAAGGGCTGTGATCATGTGAAAGTCAAACATTAAGGCTGCTTTCACACTGGAGCGGTGGGGGCGCTGGCGGTAAAGCGGCGCTATATTTAGCGCCGCTTTACCGGCGTTTTAGCGGCGCATTTCGGCCGCTAGCGGGGGGTTTTACCCCTCCGCGAGCGGCCGAAAAAGGGTCAATACCGCCCGCAAACCGCCGCTGCAGCGGCGTTTTGCGGGCGGGTTCGGCGCGCTCCCCCATTGTTTTCAATGGGACCGGGCGCTATAGGAGCGGTAAATATACCGCTCCTATAGCGAGCCAAAGATGCGGCTTGCAGGACATTTTTGAGCGTCCTGCAAGCGCACCGCTTCAGTGTGAAAGCCCTCGGGCTTTCACACTGAAGGAACAGCAACAGCTGTTTTAGGTCGGTTTGCAGGCGCTATTCTTAGCGCAATAACGCCTGCAAACCGCCCCAGTGTGAAAGCAGCCTTAAGCAGTCCCCCAACTCAGAGATGAGCTACTTGTGTGTAGTGTTACATGCACTTCCAAGGCTAGCGCCGGTATCTTACACACTTGAGCAGATGCTTGTGTTGCGTTCAGAGGGAAACGCAGAGCATATGTCCACTCCACCAGTCAGCATACCTCACTCCCAGTAACAGATCCCGCCGATCAAATAGCATGGACCTCATACATGCTCACTTAACTGTTGTTACTTCATACCTACTGATTAGGCCATAACTCTCCGTAACGCTAATCCGCTCCCTGGGACCGATGAAGACAGACCGTTAGGGAGGGAGCTGTAACATCTGACCTCCTTGCTACCGGAGAACCTGTCACCTTACCAGGTACCACGCCAATGACTGGTTGCAGTTTACCCTTTTGTTACTGTGATGTTACTAGAACCTTCTGTGTGCTGTAGTAGACTCAAACCCTTGTGTGTGCTCCAGGACCCCATATGCACCCCTTGAGTAACTCCAGAACCGGCTTTGTGCGGTTAAACAACTTTAACTAAAAGTTTGTCATGATAAGCATAACATGGCAAAATGTTCTTTTCCTAACTAACTCTAAAGCCCCATACACACGCTCGGACAATCCGCGGACCAGGTCGGTCGGATTTTGTCCGACGTACTTGGTCCGATGTTGGTGTTGCGTACACACGGTCGGACTACGTTGTCGGAATATCCGGTCTGCAAGAACGTCGTGACGTAAGTCGTCGTCCACGAGATTACAAAAGGGAAGTTCAGCACCACGTCAGGCACCCGTTGGGCTCCTTCTGCTGATCCCGTGTTTATCGAGAGTTAGTGGAAGTTTGGTGACTTAAGATTCGCGCTTCTCAGTTTTCTGACTCAGATCGTTACTGCTCTTCAGTTTGTGCTTGTCGTGCGTATCTGTTTATTAGTGCGTGTAGTCAGTTCGCATTTGTTGGTCATTGCGGCCTATATCTTGATATAGGACGCTTTGATTTGCACTGCTTATTGTCTGCTCGTTGCTGGTATTCAGTTCGTTCTTTCAGGCCTTGCTGTTTATCGGTGCTTTCTGTTTGTCCGTTCTGACCAGCCGACCTTTTGTGAACTTCTGAGCGATGTTTCCCGTGCGTACTCGTCGCCGAGTTCGTGCTGTACGCGGAATTGGTGTCGGGCTTTTAGCTTTGACCCAAGACCCGTCCATGAACAGAGTGACGAGGAGTATGTGGACCAAGAATTGGTTACTTCAGCGTGACCAATTCTCGCACATGCCTTTGCTTCGTGAGATCCGGAGAATAATCCTGATGATTTCAGGAACTTTCTCAGGATGACGGACCCCGTGTTTCACCGTCTTTTGGCTTTGCTGACCCCCTTTATCAGCGGGCAGGATACCTGCATGAGACAAGCCATTACTCCGGAGCAGAGGCTTGTTGCCACGTTGAGGTACTTGGCGACAGGGAGAAGTCTTCAGGATTTGAAGTTCTCTTCAGGTATCTCTCCCCAGGCCCTGGGACTCATTATTCCAGAGACCTGTTCTGCCATCATCGAGGTCCTGCAGGAGGACTATATTAAGGTAACATTTATACTTTACTATTCCCTTCTATGTATGCTCTGTTTGCTAATGTCTTCTATTTTTGACCTCCTTCCCTAATTACCATGATTGCAATATGTTCTAATATGCTGTGCCCCTTTTCTCCTTCATGCATTTTTCCCTTCACTTACCTCCCCAGCATGCTCTTCTGCCCCAATAGACACCTATGGCCTAGTCACTTAAGCAATGTCTTTTGTCTGCTGCATAGTATTGTTTGCCCCAAAACACCCCCTAAAATATGCACAAATGTTTGCTGTGTGGTTTACTTCATGTAGAGCCCCTTTTTTTTTTTTTTTTGGTGGGGGGGGGCAAACTCATTAGGAACCCCCTCCCCCAACTGCTCTGTCAGATGGTACCAATCCTCTATCTGCTGGCTTTCCCAAGGTCCATACACACTATATACCTACCTCTTTATAGTGCGCATCTTTAGGGATGAATTCAGCAAAGCATGTAGTGCAAGGGGCTGCCTCCATACTTTCCATTTCCTATTTTTTTGTCTTCTTTCCCTCCTATTAGCTTGCTTGGTAATTTCATAATGTCACACTGTGCCTGCCTTTTTTGGGGGGGGGGTTGAAATGTTATTTGATCTTTCCTGTGGCCTGCCAATAGTGTTAAGTACAGAGGGTCTGGGCAAACTAGCCCACATTTTTGAGCCATTTGCCAATCAATGAAGTGCAGAGGGTTACCTGTCCACCACCCCCCCCCCAAAACCCTAGTTATTGCCAATGTCCCATCAGAAGTGGGGGGATTGATGGGGGGGTGAGTAATCTGTGAAGGGGAGCCTCTACTTTTCTGTGCAAATACTTTCCAGCCTCAAATTTTATACAATGCTCTTGTTCCAAGATGTTGATTGTCTAATCTGCTTGCAATGTTTAGGTGCAAAGTGACTAATTTTTTTTTCTTGTTTCACTCCACAGTTCCCTTCCACGCCACAGGAATGGCAGACTGTGGCCTCCCACTTTGCCAGCCGTTGGGACTTTCCTAACTGCGGAGGGGCAATTGATGGGAAACACGTCCGCATCGTCCCACCGCCCAACTCGGGGTCCTACTATTATAATTATAAAGGGTTTAATAGTGTAGTGATGTTGGCGGTGGTGTCGGCAACATACGAGTTTATGTATGTGGACGTGGGGATGAACGGCCGGATATCGGATGGTGGGGCCATTACGCACACGGAGTTCTACTGGCGTCTCCAAAGTGGCAGTCTGTGCTTGCCACCTCCAGAGGAGAATGCCGAAGGATTCCCCTTCGTCTTTGTCGCAGATGAAGCGTTTGCGTTGACTCCCCATCTGATGAGGCCGTTCCCGATGAGGACCCTCACCCCGGACCAGAGGGTCTTCAACTACAGGCTGTCCAGAGCCAGAAGAGTGGTGGAGAACACTTTTGGCATCCTGGCCAGCCGCTTCCGCCTGTTCCTGACGGCATTTAACTTGGCGGAATACAAACTGAACCACATAGTTCTTGCCTGTTGCATATTGCACAACTTCCTCAAAAGAC
The DNA here is from genome assembly GCA_028564925.1 of Lithobates sylvaticus. Classification (NCBI taxonomy): domain Eukaryota; kingdom Metazoa; phylum Chordata; class Amphibia; order Anura; family Ranidae; genus Lithobates; species Lithobates sylvaticus. The sequence goes on from CM053029.1 coordinate 419,275,086, forward strand.
ATAACAGGAACTATGTGGTGCCCGTTGGCCCAGATGTGGACGGCCCTCCAAATGCGGACCTCACAGCCCTTCGAGTGGCACGTCCAGGCTTGCCCCCTCTAAATGCCCGTGTGGTCCGGGACCAATATATGGAGTACTTTGTGGGTAGGGGGGCCATTGCTCTGCCTGACGATGTGTGAGAGGCATTTTTTAATAAATCAGATATTTTAACCAACCTATGATTTCTTGTCATTTCAGTCTTCTTTTTAGCTTATTTTACCTTGACATTTTTTCCATTTGCCTTCGACAGTGGGAATGCACTTTCTGGGCAAAAGGAGGTAACAGTCTCTTCTTCCCAAAAAGATTAGTCTCATGTTGTGTGTTTGATACCTAATCTTTGGTCTAGAGAAGGTTTGTCCTGCATAACTGACACCCAAAATACTCCTTTTCATCACCAGGTCTGACATGTGTGTATTCAGAAAAATGCTGTGCTCCGTGTTTTCGTACAAAGCACTGTGGGTGTCATTTACATAAGTCAAATCCGCTATGCTCTACAAGTGCATAGAAAAAGTTCCCTGGGAAAGGAATTTGCAGTGCCAAGTGGATTTGCCTTTAGTAAATAACACCCATTGCCCCCCATATCCTTTACATTTAACATACATAATGCATTGTGTTTTTTAAATAAGGAAGCCACACATTTAGAAAAATAAAAAAGTTTACTTGGAAAACATTCACAAGTGCGTTTACAATCTTCACGCCAAAAATGACAACATCTTGGTTATTTACAACATTGTTTACAAAGATTACGCAATTGTTTAAACCAGGCATGGAGCTAACCAGAACCTATGAACTAGGAAAGTTCAACTTTGTAAAGTGAAGACAAGATCAGACATGACTATATGTTCAAAGTGTGTTTGATCTTGCCTTCATCACATGGGGGGGTCACCCCCGAAAAGTGGAAATTTGGAACATGCACACAATTTGGGTCTGAAAATGGTCATTAGATGGTAAAACACATGCCTAGAAGCTTCAAAAGTGCCATTTTCCATCATGGGGATGAATGGACGTTTTTTGGGGGTGCAACCCCTTCACCACAACCACTTTCGTAGTTCGTAAAGTGTTTGCACCCCCAAAAAAACGTTGGCATTCATCCACCATGATGGGAGCTAGCACATGTGGACACAATGTGTGCATGTTCCAAATTTCACACAGTTTTTAAGTTGCAAATGTGTTCAGAAGCTGGCACAAATGTGTGTTAATAACTTGGTGCGTTTTCATATTTTTCCTAAAACATCAATGATGTTCTTCAATTTTAGTTGAACATCATTGATGTTTTGCTTTATGTAATCTAGATCTCGATTGCAGACCATTATCTCTCCGATGAGTACGTGGGCACTCTCTGTTTTCTTCCACAACATCCACGTCACCTAAAAACCACAAACAAACAAAAATGGGGTGTTGGAAATGAGGCAGCCATACATGGATTAGCTTACCAGTAGCTGTGTTCTCCCACACTCACCTGTTGTGGTGACAATTTCTCCAAGTTCGATGATCTCTCCTTCCTCCTCCTCCTCTGCTTCTGCTCTTTCCCCTTTTTTGGGAGGTGTTGGTTTGGGGGTTTCCTCAGACGGCCCAAGTTTTCTCTCCCCTATGAGAATGTACAAAAGGAAGATTTAGCAACACAATCTATTGAGGGCAGAAATAGGAAATGACAAACATTGCTTGAAAGTGACGGACACTATTTTAGTTTGGCCAGTTACAAATGTCAACTACATGAATGTAGTCACTTTGTAAAGGTGCTAAACTGACTAGCTTTTTGGTAGAAGTTTGTGTGATGGAGACCCCCCTCTAGTATCCACTGCAGCACATGTGTGGAAAAGCCTACTAAAAAGGGGGTTTGGGTGTCCCAGCACTAGTGCTCTCGAGTCCAGATGGGTAAACAGCTACTGGGTGACCTCTCCTTTACATTGAATAAATTGGCTTTACATTCTGGATGTCATTTCTAGGGAGAACAAACTTCCTTTCCCCCAAAAAAACACCAAACATCGTATTATAAGTGGCCGAACGTTCGAGGTTGCGTACGATCGAATGGACACACACACGACCATGACAGTGGCAGAAAGATCGAGGCTGAGGACGATCGAATGCACAGACGAACATGAAAGTGGCCATTTTGGAATGTACAACTTTGTAAAAATCAAACCACATGGAGCAGTATGCAAGCAAGAAATCAAACACAAAACACAACTACTTACTTTTTTGAAGAATTCGCTTGATCTTTCTGTACTGATCGGCCTCCCTCAGTTTCAGGTCTGACCAGCGTTTCCTCAGTTGCTCCTTGGATCGTTGTACCCCAAAATTATTGTACAGCCTCCTCACAACTTTAGACATGATCTTGGCCTTGCGGACATTGGGGTTGAGGTAAGGCCCATACTTCCCATCATAGTCGCTCCTCTTCAATATGTCCACCATCTCCAACATTTCTCCAAATGACATATTGGAGGCCTTGAATTTCAGGCTCCGGGATCGGGACGTTTCTGCCTCCGGACTTTCCTCGTCCTCCTCGTTGGTGGGATATTTGGGGCGCACCTGCTGTGTCCCCGCCATGTGCTCTCCCCACTGCGCCGTAAAGAGAAGGGGTGGGGAATAGACGAGAAAGATCGTCAGGGGCGGGCGGAGTTTGACGCATACGCACTGTATATAAAACGTCACACGCCTGTGTCGTAGCCACGATCTGGGAGACGAGGGGAGAGAAAGCTCACGCACGAGACGATCGCTACAAACGAAGGTACAATTTGACGTTGGTACATAACTAGCCTAGACTGATTATAACTTGAGGCTTCTTTATGGAGAAGATTAGGAGAGTTTAGGCTGACATTATTTATATTGTTTTGTGTGGCGTTGTGTCTTGCAGAGGTGATGGATGCCTTCTACGACGTGAGCTTTCTCCCCCACTTCATTGATAAATACCGGCAATTCCCCCTCTTATGGCAGGCGAAACACAGGGATTATAGCAACAGACCAAAGAGGTACGCAGCCCTGCTGAAACTTGTGGCATTTGTAAAGCCTACCCTGCCCATGGCAACCGTGGCAAACTTAAAAGTTAAGATCACCAACATGAAGACTACCTATTTCCGGGAGCGCAATAAGGTCCTGAAGTCACAAGCATCTGGAGCTGCAGCAGCTGATGTCCATGTGCCCACGCTCTGGTACTATGAGAGGCTCCACTTTCTCAAAGACCAGGCTACTGTCAGGAAGTCACTCTCGACTCTTCCTTGCACGCGTCCTTCCACGCACGCCACCCCGCGTGAGGCTTCCGAGGACCAACCTGGGCCTTCCAGTATGGAATATGTGCAGGTGCCCAGCTTGTTCCAGGTATAGTAGTTTTGTAACCAGTTTGGGGAATAATGAATGATGTTCAGTTAATTCAGGATCCCCAATTGCTTATTTCCTAACGTGATTGACATATCAACAGACAGTGGTGTGGGAGACATTTTTGGGAAGAATCTAAACTGCAGGGCTGAGAATTGTATGGTTTTGTATTTGAAAACATTTTGCAACAGTCACTAGATGAGAATTGTGTGTGTTTGATGAACAAATAACTGAAACTATGTCCCTTTTTCATACACAGGAAGACCTCAGCCAGGAGGTGGCTGTGGAAGGTGGCAGTCAGGAGGAGGCAGGGGGTAGTGGCAGCCAAGAGGGGGGTAGGCGTAGGAGCCTGACTGTCTCCCAAGTCTCTCCCCTCCGCCTTCCCTACAGAAGTGCGAAAAACATGGGGGAGGTGGGAGAGTCAGCGCTCCAGCTGATCAGAGATGCCTCAGCCTCCCTCTATGCCACACCCACCTACGAGGAGGCCTTTGCCTCCTTGGTTACCAGTAAATTTACGGGTATGGAGGCGGGGCAACGCAGCATGTGTGAGGAGGTCATCCTCAAAATACTAAATGAGGGGATGGCTGGGGAGATGACTCCCCTCACACATGTTTGCGAGAGTGACCTTGCTCCGCCTCCTCCTCCTCCTTCTGCCACCCCACCAGCACCAGCACCACGGCGTGGAAGGAAGCGTACAAGGAAGACAAGAGAGTGACGACCTGGATTCAGTCTGGTCTGAGAGAAGATGGAGCCTCTCGTAGGACCAGAGCCTGGGGACCTAGATGGCATCTGCTGCAGTTCTGGATGTTTTGGACTTCAGGACCAGATTGCGCTCCCTTATTATTTAGATAGGTACTCTTCATGCCCCCAATTGTTTAAGTCTGTAAAATGATGGTTGCCATGGGTGTCCAAGGCTTTACAAATTCCCCAAGTTTCACCATGGCTGCGTTCCTCTTTGGTTTGTTGCTGAGACCTAAATAAAGGTTTTTTTGATTTGAAATAATCATTGCCTATTGTGTTTTACTTTTCTACAATGACAGTTTTTCTTTGAGTAGGCAGGTACATTTCACTAATCCTAAAGTAGAATTAACAAGGGGCACCAACAACCAACAAACTCCTAGTAAATTTAAGTAAGAAATACAAATGTTAATAATGTGGTTTTGCTAAGTTGAGACATACAAACCCCCTCCAAAAAACAAAAAAATTCTCCTTCCAATATGTATTCCCCAAAAAAAAAAAAAAAAAAAAAATCATGGTAAAAAAATAACAAAGATTGTATTACGATCTGAGTAAAAATAAACATGTAGTGTATAAATGCTGAAAAGTAATAAAGAAGTAAGTTTGTGAGAAGTGCGGGTGAATAGGAGCAGCTAAAAGATGTCATTCTTGTTGCATTGTAAAGAAAAAGAGAATGCGCTGCATTAAAGACATTTTAACATTGCAGCGTGACGAATGTGCTGTGTCGATTAGGAAAGGTAGTTTTACCTGACCGAGCGCTTCCGTCACAGAATTTCTTCGGAGCATGCGTAGCACTTTGTCCGTCGGACAAGCGTACACACGCTCGGATTTGGTGTGATCGGACCGTGTTGACGGCAAATCTTTCCAGCAGGAGATAAGACTTTGTCCGTCAGACAAACCGACGAACACTGTCCGATGGTGCATACACACGGTCTGATTTTTCAACAACCTTGTCCGATCGGACAAAATCGATGAAAAAGTCCGACCGTGTGTATGGGGCTTAACAGTGGCTGCCCCAGTGTACCTGCACAGGTAAAGTCCTTGTAGATGAAGTCTCTCGTTGGCACGACTCAATTGGATAAGTTCATGGCTTTTGTGTGTTTCGAAAGTCCAATGCGCCATACATGGACAACAAGTCTTAGTATGTCCTGTAAGGTTCAGGACAGAAGGCTCGACCCCAAAAAAGCCTATGAACGTAAGCAAGGGATGCAAAGCAGAATTAACCCCTTCTCCCCTTAACCTGGGCAATTAATCTGACTAACATGAACACAGTAGGCAACCTGCCAACACACTTCACTGATTATTAATGTAAGGGAATACTACATCATTCTGCAAAGTGCATACCACAGATATGATCCTGTCCCCTGCACTCTGTAAGCTGTGCTGTACATGATATAATTCTGACTGCTGCACTTTGTAAGATTTGATGTACATTATGTTCTCCTGACAAAAATGTTTGATGTCCCAAGAGCTGCTACTTTCTAAGTAGCCATCAATTAATTTAAAACTCTGCACACAGCTACCAGCTACCTGCTAAAGGTGCTGCGTACAGTAGCCCATAGTAAGCAATGCATACATACACTGGTACATGTATCCATTCGCACACCTGCGTATGCATAAATACTGTCCTGTGCACGCATACAGCCATTGCCTTCTATGGGAAGCTTGTGCAGCACTTGTGACTCCTGGGCCATAATCTCCTGTCTTTATGTTAGATTCAGATAAAGAGTTAGCTCTATATCTATCACACTAGTCAGCAAAGATTTTGCAACAGAACAACTAAAAGTAATCGTCTATGTATTTTGTTTGTTATGATTTTATTTATTCAGAATTTTGATATCACCCATAGATTTTGATTGACAACTTTTGTATGCTATATGGATGGTATCTAATTATCTATATGGATTTTATTGGTGTATCAAAATTAAATTGAGGCAAAATGTTTTATTTCTATTTGTGAACATTGTTAAGACTTTACCGAAAGTCTGTTTTGTCAGAGTTTACTGGCTATAGCTGAATGGGAAAGCAAATGGGACAGCAGAGACTGGAAAATTCATTACACCCAAAAACAGTGGCCAAAACGGACATTACTGACTCCAGGAAAAAAGAATGTGATCAACACACCCCTTGTGGGCCCTGAAAAAGTGCACTTCCCTCCTCTGCACATTTAGTAAAATTCTTAGGATTAGTGATGTTCTAAGGCAAAGGGAAAAACATTTTTTGGACCTTCTAAGGTCTGACAGACACTTGTTGGGCAATTCTAGTTTGTTTGATATTAATGAGAGGTGTGTCAAATGTTAATCTTTACATAAATTATCAAAATGGTATAAATATATTCTGAAATGTAAGCAATTTGGCACTTTGCTTTTTGCTTTTAAAGTGCCATGTGGCTTATATACTTTCAATAAACTGAGATTATATTTTCTACACAAAAAATATGTATGGAATATATATATATATTATATATATATATATATATATATATATATATATATATATATATATATATATATATATATATGTATATATATATATGTATTTTTTTTTCTTTCTACAACAGATATATTGCCATATCTACCGGAGCAAGATGACTGGGCTCTGGAGGACAGGATAGACACTGGTGCCATAGGTAAGCTTTAATTACCTAATAAGTCTCCCCCTCCAGTCTTTCAGTACTACTAATATTCCACGACAGGTAACTCAATCTCTCTCATGCAGTGATAAATCCTGTGTATCTGAAAAGGCATGCAGTCCTCGCTATTTGCTGTGTTTTGAAGATGAAAATGAATGAATGAATGAATGAATAATTTGTATAGCGCTAACAATGCGAACTGAATCGCCTCAAGGCGCTGTATTGGCGTTTGGTTGTCGAGCTTCTAGAAGAGGTAGGTCTTGAGTTTTTTCCTGAAGGCCTGATGGTTTTCTTCCATGCGGATGTTGGTAGGAAGAGCATTCCATAGCCGTGGTCCTTTAACAGCGAATCTCCGCTCCCCCTTTGATTTGTAGCGGGATTTGGGAATGATGAGGAGGTTTTGGTAAGCCGATCGAAGACTGCGATTGGGTGTGTAGTGTTTTATTTTCTCAATTAGGTATTGAGGAGCATCTCCATGGGTACATTTGTGGGTGAGGCAGAGGGTCTTGAATGTGATCCGATTCTTTACGGTTAGCCAATGTAGGCTCCTCAGGGAAGGGGAGATGGATTCCCAGGGTTTTTTTTTCCTGTTATCAGTCTTGCTGCAGTATTTTGGATAAGTTGTAAGCGCGCAAGTTGATATTGGGGTAATCCTATGTAGAGGGAGTTTGCGTAGTCCAGTCGAGAATTAATGACTGTTCCAACCACCACAGCTTTGTCCTCCTTTGGAATATAGGGGGTGAGTCTACGTAGCAGGCGGAGTTGGTGAGAACCGCTGACTACTGCTCCTATTTGTGCATCCATTGACATTTCTGAGTCAAAAATGACTCCGAGACTCTTGGCCTTGGTGCTTGGGGGGATGGTCTGTCCAAAGATGGTGGGTAGTGACCAAGGGATCTTGGTCCGGGAATTTTGATTTGCGTGCAGGATAAGGAGCTCTGTTTTTGATTTGTTGAGTTTCAGGGAGCTAGTGGTCATCCAGTCGTCTATCAAGGTGAGGCATTTTTCTAATTGCTGATGATGGTCTTTTTGTCCGGTGATACGAAAATATAATTGCGTGTCGTCAGCGTATGAGTGGAAGCAGAGGTCTGATCTTCTGATTATTTTTAGGAGTGGGCGGATGTATATGTTGAAGAGCACTGGCGACAAAGGTGATCCTTGAGGGACTCCACAAGCGATTGCCCGGGTTTCCGAGGTGAAACCTCCTAGTTTCACTGTCTGAGAGCGATTTCCTAGGAATGATGCGAACCATTGTAGCTCTGAGTCTGTGACTCCTGCTACTTCTGTGAGTCGGATGAGTAGAGTATTGTGGTCCACAGTATCAAATGCTGCACTGAGGTCCAACAGTACCAGGAGACATGATTCTCCGTCATCTGCTGCTTCGAGGGCGTCGTCCCATATCTTTAGGAGTGCTGTTTCTGTTCCATGGCCCGGGCGGAAGCCTGATTGTAGAGGGTCCAGGAGTTTGTGTGTGTCCAGGTGGCTTTGAATCTGTTGTACTACAGCTTTTTCCATAATCTTGGAGATGGTGTTAAGGCTTGTTATCGGTCTGCGGTGGTTAGGGTCCTGAGGGTCGAGGTTGGGTTTCTTTAGTAGGGGTTTGATGATCCCATGTTTGAGGGTGTCCGGAACAATCCCTTCTTTAAACGACTGATTTATAAGGTGAGTTATGGTGGGAGCCAAGATGTCGGAACATTCTTTCAGGAGTCTTGTAGGGATGATGTCAATTGGTGATGAGCTGTCTCGAAGGTTGTTGATGATGTTTTTGGTGGTGTCCATGGTGATTGGGGTCAGAGAGAACTTCGGTGATTGTGGGATGTTTGTGTCGATATCATCTTTTTGCTTTGGTTGACTGAGGTTGGTTGTTTTTTTCTGATGGATTGTTTTCCGGATGTTGTCGATTTTGTTGATGAAAAAATTGGATAATTCATTGCAGAAATCTTGGGTTTCGTTTGCTGGGGGCTCCAAGCATACCGGGTTCATTGATTGAGCGACTATTTTAAAAAGTTCCCGAGGGCGGTTTAAGGCCGATGAGATGGTAATTGAGAAATAATCTTTTTTCGCTTTGAAGATTGCTTTGTGATAGTTCTCAGTGAGTCCTTTGTAGTTTGTGTGGTTTTCCTTGGTAGGGTTTCTTCTCCAGGCTCTTTCAGCTCTTCTGCGTTCTTGCTTGAGTAGAGTGAGAGAGCCATTAAACCATCCCGAGTTTTTTCTCCGGATGAGTGTTCTGCGTTTTGGAGCCACTAAGTCTGCTGATTGTAGTAATACATTGTTTAAGGAGCTAAGTGTTTGTTCCGCTGAGTGGCGTAAGTTCAGCATTGCTATTTTGTTTGATAAAGTGGTTTTGAAGGTTTCGGAGTGTAGTTTCTTCTGCGATCTGGTCCAATGAGTTGTTCTTGCAGGTTTCTGTTTTTGGTGGGTGGTATTAGCGGAGATATTGAATTTGATGGCGTGGTGGTCTGTCCATGGTAGTGGTATGTTGTCCTGTACGTTGATGTCCATATTTTGTTTGAAGATGAGGTCCAGAGTGTGTCCTGAACCATGTGTGGGAGTCTTTATCAGTTGCTGGAGACCCAGTTCTTCCAGTTGGTTGATGCAGGCGGTCGCGATAGGGTCTTGGGTAGAGTTTGCCCAGAGGTTAAAGTCTCCAAGTACCAGGAAGTTTTTGGATTTCAGGGTTTGTATTGAAATGAATTCCGTGAGGGGTGTAAGAAGATTAGTCTTTGGTCCTGGTGGTCTATAGCAAAGTAGAATGTGAGTGGTGTCATGGGGTGTTGATTGAAGATGTAGCGTCAATGTCTCCATAAAAGGCACTGAGTTCTGCAAAATTGGTTTGGTGAGCACAAGGTGAGATTTAAAGATCACTGCTAGGCCTCCTCCTTTTTTTCCTATTCGATGTTCAGTTAGGATCCTGTAGTTCTCCGGCACCAATTCGGTTAGGATGGTGTTGCAGTCGGGAGTTAGCCAGCTTTCCGTGATGAAGAGGCAATCTATGTTGTTTTGGGTGATGAAGTCGTGTACTTCCAGTCTGTGTTTGGCTGCAGACCTGGTGTTGATCATGGCGCATACTAATTGTTGTTGTGGTTGACTTGGTATCTTGTGTGTTTGATGGTTGATTGTAGGTCGGTCTTTAGTAGTTGTTCTTTTCGTAGGATTTTTTGAATGGAGGCTGGCAGTGTTGAGGTGGTATTCCTTAGCCTGTGAAGAACTTCTGCTGAGTATTTGAAGTGGCACATGGCGAGATGATGAAGTTGATGGTGCTAGGATGACTGAGATGATGATCCTGATCCGGATTTTTTCCTGTTGTCCGTGTGGTTGTCAGCCTTGCCGCCGTATAGTATAAACTATTAGTAGCGCGCAAGTTGACCTTGGGTATCCTATGTGGTGTAGTTGAGTCGCAAATTACTTGCTGTTCCAGCTGCCTCTGCTTGTAGCGAAGATCCTGGACCGGAATAATACTGCCGGTGACAGCAGTATTGTTGTCCTGATGATGGTGCGAATGGTTCCGGTAGGGGTGATAGGGGGCTGCTGGCCTACCACCCTCCCGTTGATCCAGAGGAAGGCAAAAAAACCCTAGCTGTGCCAGCCAATTGCACCCGTAGGGGAAAAAATTCCTTCCTGACCCCAGAGGCGGTCGGCCCACAGGACCCTGGATCAACTGCTAGGGGGGGGGGGGGGGGACCCGAGCACTTACCTGATTGGAGATAATCCCGAGATGAGAAAAGGCGAGGAGATGGAGCTAGGAGATGGAGAGGAGGGCACTGGGGCTTAAGCCATTACTTACCAGTGATGCAGCTGCGTCTGGGTGGCACAAGAAGGACGTCAGTGGTAGGCCTGAGTTGCGGTGGTCCCGACTTGCTGTGTTGCCTGGTGCCTCTGCGATGATGTCGGATTGCTAAGGCAGCGCTGTTCTGGGACCAGAAGGGCACGGCGGCATACTGAAAAAGGAGGTAGGGGTAAGCTTGGAGGTGGGCTAACGTGGGCTGGGGCTCAGCCGCAGCCGTGGTCTTCCTCGTCTAGCTAGCTAGAGCAGAGGTGACCAATAGCGGCTGTGGATGTTGCCCACCCAAGTGCTGGGCAGGGATGGGCCCAGGTCCCGTTGGAACCTGCAGGGGGGTCCTGGGGATAACTTCAGGTCCTGGGGACGTCCTGTGGCAGTGTTTGGGTGGACCAAGATGGCCGCCGGGCTAGGCCGGAGCCGCGGGCTTTCCTGGTCTCGGCATCCCGGTGCAAGTGAGTGGTGTTCGCGGATGGGGGGGGGTCCGGTCGGCGTTGGTGCCTGGGCCTGCCGCCGAGAATGGATGCAGGGGGGAGCTGTTTGGGCCGGCGATCCGGCTTTGGCCGGAGCTAGGCCGAGCCGCGGTGTGTCCTGAGAGCCTGCCCGGAGAGGAGAGCCTGGTGGGCTGAGATTGAGGCCGCGGTGGCGGATGACGGATGCGGGTGGTAAGGAGATAGGCTGGGTAGGGGGATTGTGTGGAGGCCGGGGGGATCCTGTTCCTAATCCCCGTCCCTGGGGGGGGGGGGGTCTCGGATTGCTGGTCTAGGGAGAGCAGGGAGAGCTGAAGAGCCTGAAAGGCCTGAGCGTCTGACAGAGCTTCTGACACCATACACACGCTCGGATTTTCCGATGACCAGTTCCGTCGGATCATTTCCGTCGGACTTTGTCCGATGTTGGTGTTATACCGCGTACACACGGTCGGACAACGTTGTCGGAATTTCCGGTCTTCAAGAACGTCGTGACATAAGTCGTCTTCCACGAGACTAGAAAAGGGAAGTTCAGCACCACGACCCGCACCCGTTGGGCTCCTTCTGCTGATTCCGTGTTTATCGCGAGTTAGTTGAAGTTTGGGGACTTACGATTCGCGCTTCTCAGTTTTGTGACTCAGATCGTTACTGCTCTTCAGTTTGTGCTTGTCATGCGTATCTGTTTATTAGTGCGTGTAGTCAGTTCGCATTGGTTGGTCATTGTGGCCTATATCTTGATATAGGACGCTTTGATTTTCACTGCTTATTGTCTGCTCGTTTCTGGTATTCATTTCGTTCTTTCAGGCCTTGCTGTTTATCGGTGCTTTCTGTTTGTCCGTTCTGACCAGCCGACCGTTTGTGAGCGATGTTTCCCGTACGTACTCGTCGCCGAGTTCGTGCTGTATGCGGAATTGGTGTCGGGCTTTTAGCTTTGAGCCAAGACCCGTCCATGAACAGAGTGACGAGGAGTATGTGGACCAAGAATTGGTTGCTTCAGCGTGATCAGTTCTCGCACATGCCTTTGCTTCGTGAGATCCGGGAGAATAATCCTGATGATTTCAGGAACTTTCTCCGGATGACGGACCCCGTTTTTCACCTTCTTTTGGCTTTGCTCACCCCTTTTATCAGCCGGCAGGATACCTGCATGAGACAAGCCATCACTCCGGAGCAGAGGCTAGTTGCCACGTTGAGGTACTTGGCGACAGGGAGAAGCCTTCAGGATCTGAAGTTCTCCACAGGTATCTCTCCCCAGGCTCTGGGAATCATTATTCCAGAGACCTGTTCTGCCATCATCCAGGTCCTGCAGGAGGACTATATTACGGTAACATTTCTCCTTTACTATTCCCTTCTATGTATGCTCTGTTTGCTAATGTCTTGTATTTTTGACCTCCTTCCCTAATTACCATGATTGCAATATGCTCTAATATGCTGTGCCCCTTTTCTCCTTCCTGTATTTTTCCCTTCACTTACCTCCCCAGCATGCTCTTCTGGCCCAATAGACACCTATGGCCTAGTCCCTTAAGCAATGTATTTTGTCTGCTGCATAGTATTGTTTTCCCCCAAACACCCCCTAAAATATGCATAAATGTTTGCTGTGTGTTTTACTTCATGCAGAGCCCCTTTTGTTTCCCTTTTTTTTTTGGGGGGGGGGTGCCAAACTCATTAGGAACCCCCTCCCCCAACTGCTCTGTCAGATGCTACCAATCCTCTATCTGCTGGCTTTCCCAAGGTCAATACACACTATATACCTACCTCTTTATAGTGGGCATCTGTAGGGATGAATTCAGCAAAGCATGTAGTGCAAGGGGCTGGCTCCCTACTTTCCATTTCCTCTTTTTTTGGGTTCTTTCCCTCCTATTAGCTTGCTAGGTAATTGCAGAATGTCAAAATGTGCTTCCATAATTTTTTTGGGGTGGGGGGGGGGGGTGGTATTTGGAATGTTCTTTTATGTTTCCTGTGGGCTGCCAATAGTGTTATGTTAAGGAGGGTCTGGCCAAACTAGCACACATTATTGAGCCATTTGGCAATCAATGAAGTGCAGAGGGTTACCTGTCCAAAGCCCCCCCCACCCCCCCCCCAAACCCCTAGTTATTGTCAATGGCCCATCAGAAGTGGGGGGATTGATGGGGGGTGAGTAATCTGCTAGGGGGACCCTCTACTTTTGGGTGCAAATACTTTCAAGCTTACAATTTAAAAGTCTGATCTTGTTCCAAGATGTTAGTGTCTAATCTGCTTGCAATGTTTATGTGCAAAGTGACTAATTTTTTTTTTCTTGTTTCACTCCACAGTTCCCTTCCACACCACAGGTATGGCAGACTGTGGCCTCCCACTTTGCCAGCCGTTGGGACTTTCCTAACTGCGGAGGTGCAATTGATGGGAAACAAGTCTGCATCGTCCCACCCCCCAACTCGGGGTCCTACTATTATAATTACAAGGGGTTTAATAGTGTAGTGATGTTGGCGGTGGTGTCGGCGACATACGAGTTTTTGTATGTGGACGTGGGGATGAACGGCCGGATCTCGGATGGTGGTGCCATTGCGCACACGGAGTTCTACTGGCGTCTCCAGAGTGGCAGTCTGTGCTTGCCACCTCCAGAGGAGAATGCTGAAGGACTCCCCTTCGTCTTTGTCGCAGATGAAGCATTTGCGCTGACTCCCCATCTGATGAGGCCCTTCCCGATGAGGACCCTCACCCCAAACCAGAGGGTCTTCAATTACAGGCTGTCGAGAGCCCGCAGAGTGGTGGAGAACACCTACGGGATCCTGGCCAGCCGCTTCCGCCTGTTTTTGACGGCTATTAACTTGGCGGAATACAAACTCAACCACATAGTTCTTGCCTGCTGCATATTGCACAACTTTTTGAAAAGACACAACAGCAACTATGTGGTGCCCGTTGGCCCAGATGTGGACGGGCCTTCCAATGCCGACCTCACAGCCCTTCAAGCGGCACGTCCAGGCTTGCCCCCTCTAAATGCCCGCGAGGTCCGCTAGCAATATATGGACTACTTTGTGGGTAGGGGGGCCATTGCTCTGCCTGACGATGTGTGAGAGGCATTTTTTAATAAATATATTTTTTAAACAAACCTATGATTTCTTGTCATTTCCTGCCTGTGTTTTTTGTCGGTGTATTCTAGCTTATTTGTGATGTAAATTTTTGCCCTTTAGCTTCAACAGTGGGAATGCACTTTCTGGGCAAAAGGAGGTAACAGTCTCTTCTTCCCAAAAAGAATCTTCTCATGTTGTGTGTGTGATACCTAATCTTTTGTCTATAGAAGGTTTGTAGTGCATAACTGACACCCAAAATACTCCTTTTCATCACCATGACAGAAATGTGTGTATTCACAAAAATGCTGTGCTACGTGTTTTCGTACAAAGCACTGTGGGTGTCATTTACATAAGCCAAATCCACTATGCACTACAAGTGCACTGCAAAAGTGCCCTGGAAAATACACTTGCAGTGCAAACTGGAATAGCCTTTAGTAAATAACACCCATTGCCCCCCAAATCCTTTATTTTTGACATAAATAATGCTTTTGTGTTTTTAAAGAAGGAAGCCACACATTTTTTATATTAAAAAAGTTTACTTACAACACATTCACAAGTGCCTTTCAAAACTTCTTGGCAAAACTGACAAGATCTTGGTTCTTTCGAACATTGTTTACTAACCTTCCGCATTTGTTAAAACCAGGCATGGAGCAAAACAGAACAGACTGAACATAGGAACTTGCAAAGTTCAACTTTCTAAAGTGAAGACAAGATCAGACATGACTATATGTTGAAAGTGTGTTTGATCTTGCCTTCATCACATGGGGGGTCACCCCTTGAAAATGGAAATTTAGAACATGCACACAATTTGGGTCTCAAAATGGACATTAGATGGTAAAACACATGCCTAGAATGTTCAAAAGTGCAATTTCCCATCATGGGGATCAATGGACGTGTTTTGGGGGTGCAACCCCTTCACCACACCCACTTTAGTAGTTAGTAAAGTGGTTGCACCCCCAAAACGTTGTCATTCATCCACCATGATGGGAGCTAGCACATGTTGACACAATGTGTGCATCTTCCAAATTTGCCACAGTTCTTAAGTTTCAAATGTTGTCACAAACAGCCACAAATGTGTGATGATAACTTTGTGCGTTTTCAGATTTTACCTAAAACATCAATGATGTTCTTCAATTTTTGTTGAACATCATTGATGTTTTTCTTTATCTCATCTAGATCTCGATTGCACACCATTATCTCACCGATGAGTACGTGTGCACTTTCAGTGGTAAAGTGCGATTCTTCTTCCACAACATCCACGTCACCTGAAAAAAACACAAAAAAAAAAAAATGTCTCTTGGAAATGAGGCACGCATACATTGATTAGCTTACCAGTAGCTGTGTTCTCCCACACTCACCTGTTGTGGTGACAAGTTCTCCAAGTTCGATGATCTCTCCTTCCTCCTCCTCCTCCTCTGCTTCTGGTCTTTCCCCTTCTTTGGGTGGTGTGGGTTTTCTGGTTTCCTCAGACGTCCCGAGTCTTCGCTCCCTTATGAGAATGTACAAAAGGAAGATTTAGCACAACAATCTATTGAGGGCAGAAATAGGAAATGTCAAACATTGCTTGAAAGTGAGCGACAATATTTTTGGTTGGCCAGTTTCAAATGACAACAACATGAATGTAGTCACTTTGTAAAGGTGCTAAACTTACTACCTTTTTGGTACACCCCTCTAGTATCCACTGGAGCACATGTGTGGAACAGCATAAAAAAAATGGCGTTTGGGTGTCCCAGCACTAGTGCTCTAGAGTCCAGATGGGTAAACAGCTACTGAGTGACCTCTCCTTTACATTGAATAAATTTGCTTTACATTCTTGATGACATCTCTATTGAGAACAAACTTCCTTTCACTAAAAACTTCATCAAACCTCGTATTATAAGTGGCCGAACGATCGAGGTTGAGTACGATAGAATGGACACACACGAACATGACAGTGGCAGAAAGATCGAGGTTGAGTACGATCGAATGCACAGACGAACATGAAAGTGGCCATTTTCAAAGGTACAACATTGAAAAAATCCAAACACATGGAGCAGTATGCAAGCAAGAAATCAAACACAAAACACAACTACTTACTTTTTTGAAGAACTCGCTTGATCTTTCTGTACTGATCGGGCTCCCTCAGTTTCAGGTCTGACCAGCGTTTCCTCAGTTGCTCCTTGGATCGTTGTACCCCAAAATTATTGTACAGCCTCCTCACAACTTTAGACATGATCTTGGCCTTTCTGACATTTGGGTTGAGGTAAGGCCCATACTTCCCATCATAGTCGCTCCTCTTCAATATGTCCACCATCTCCAACATTTCTCCAAATGACATATTGGAGGCCTTAAATTTCAGCCTCCGGGATCGGTACGTTTCTGCCTCCGGCCTTCTCCTCGTCCTCCTCCTCGTTGCTGCAATATTTGGGGCGCACCTGCTGTGTCCTCGCCATGTGCTCTCCACACTGCGCCGTAAAGAGAAGGGGTGGGGAATAGACGCGAAAGATCGTCAGGGGCGGGCAGAGTTTCACGCATGCGCACTGTATATAAAACGTCACACGCATGTGTCGTAGCGACGATCTGTGAGACGAGGGGAGAGAAAGCTCACGCACGAGACGAACGCTAGAACGAAGGTACAATTTGAACTTGGTACATAACTAGCCTAGACTGATTAGACCTTGAGGCTTATTTATGGAGAAGATTAGGAGAGTTTAGCCTGACATTATTTATAGTGTTTTGTGTGGTGTTGTGTCTTGCAGAGATTATGGAGGGCTTCAACGATGTGAGTTTTCTCCCCCTCTTCATTGATAAGTATAGGGAAATGACCCTATTATGGCAGGCTAAACACCCCGATTACGGCAACAAACCAAAGAGGTACGCAGCCATGCAGAAACTTGTGGAATTTGTAAAGCCAAGGATGCCCACGGCAACCGTTCAGAAGTTAAGACTCAAAATTGGCAGCCTGAGGAGTGCGTATTTCAGGGAGCGCAATAAGGTCCTGAAGTCCCAAGCATCTGGAGCTGCAGCAGATCAGGTCCATGTCCCCAAGCTCTGGTACTATGACAGGCTCCATTTTCTCAAAGACCAGGCTGATGTCAGGGAGTCACTCTCGACTCTTCCTTCCACGCTTCCTTCCACGCAGGCCACCCCTGATGAGGCTTCCGAGGAGCAACCTGGGCCTTCCAGTCTGGAAGAGGTGGAGGAGTCCAGCTTGAGCCAGGTATAGTAGTTTTGGAACCATTTTTGTGAAAAATGAATGATGTTCACTTAATTCAGGATCCACAATTGCTTAGTTCCTAACGTGTTTGACATATCAACAGACAGTAGTGTTGGAGACATTTGGGGCAAGAATCTAAACTGCAGGGCTGAGAATTGTATGGTTTTCTATTTGTAAACATTTTGCAACAGTCACTAGATGAAAATTGTGTGTGTCTGATGAACAAATAACTCAAACTATGTCCCTTTTTCATACACAGGAAGACCTCAGCCAGGAGGTGGCTGTGGAATGTGGCAGTCAGGAGGAGGCAGGGGTTAGTGGCAGCCAAGAGGTGGGTAGTGGCAGCCAAGAGGGGGGTAGGCCTAGGAGCGTGACTGTCTCCAAAGTCCCTCCCCTTCGCCTTCCCTACAAAAGGGCGAGAAGGGGGGGTGAGGTGGGAGAGTCAGCGCTCCGGCTGATCAGAGAGGCTTCAGCCTCCCTACATGCCACACCCACCTACGAGGAGGCCTTTGGCTCCGTGGTTGCCACTAAAATGAAGGATATGGAGTCGGGGCAACGCAGCATGTGTGAGGATGTCATCCTCAAGGTCCTAAATAAGGGGATGGCTGGGGGGATGACCACACTCACACATGTTTGCGATAGTGACCATGCTCCGCTTCCTCCTCCTCCTTCTGCCACCCCACCAGCACCACAGCCACAGCGTGCAAGGAAGCGTGGAAGGAAGACCAGAGAGTGACGACCTGGATTCAGTCTGGTCTGAGAGAAGATGGAGCCTCTCGTAGTACCAGAGCCTGGGGACCTAGATGGTATCTGCTGCAGTTCCGGATGTTTTGGACTTCAGGACCAGATAGCACTCCCTTATTATTAAGATACGTACTCCTCAGGCCACCAATTTTTGAAGCTTAAAAAATGATGTTTGCCGTGGGTGTCCAAGGCTTTGCAAATTCCCCAAGTTTCTCCATCGCTGCGTTCCTCTTTGGTTTGTTGCTGAGACCTAAATAAAGGTATTTTTGAGTTCAAAAAATCATTGCCTATGTGTTTTACTTTTCTACAGTGACAGTTTATTTGTGAGTAGGCAGGTACATTTCACAAATCATAAAGTCCAATTAACAAGGGGCACCAACAACAAACAACCTCCTAGTAAATTTAAGCAACAAATACAAATGATAAGAATGTTGTTTTGCTAAGTTGAGACACACAACCCCCCTCAAAAATCTAAATAAATTATCCTGAAAATATGTATTACAAACCAAAAATAAAAAAAAATGACAAATCATCCCAAAAATATAACAAACATTCTTTTACGATCTGACGAAAAATAAACATCTAGCCAAGAAATCCTGAAAAAGAATAAATAAATACGTTTGTGAGAAGTGAGTGTGAATAGGAGCAGATAAAACACGTCATTCTTCTTGCATTGTAAAGAAAAAGAGAATGCGCTGCATTAAAGACATTTTAACATTGCAGCGTGACGAATGTGCCGTGTCGATTAGGAACGGTAGTTTTACCTGACCGAGCGCTTTCGTCACAGAATTTCTTCTGAGCATGCGTAGCACTTTGTCCGTCGGACTACGCTACACACGATCGGAATTGGTGTGATCGGACTTTGTTGTCGGAAAATTTATAGAGCAGGAGATACAACTTTGTCCGTCGGACAATCCGATGGAAAATGTCCGATGTCCGATGGTGCCTACACACGGTCGGAAGTTTCCGACAACATTGTCCGATAGGACAGAATCCATCGGAAAATCCGACCGTGTGGAGAGGGTTTTATCTCCTGGGTGCGGCTTCTCTATCACACCCCACAGGCCTCTATTTGGGTGGGCAGTGCAGTATCCCCCTTCTTTTATCTGGGCAGGGGCATGAGACAGGGGTACCTGCTTCAACCCCTGTTGTTTGCCCTAGCTATTGAACCACTAGTGGTTCAGATTTGTGCCTCAGAGGACATAGTGGGCTTCCGGTATGGTACACTACATGAAAACGTATGCTATAAGCAGACGACATGCTGGTGCTGCTGGGGGACACAGATGTCTCGTTGAGAAAAGCTATGACAGTGATCACGCACTTTGGTACCTATTCTGGCTTAACAATCAATTGGTCCAATTCTGCAGACATTGTTACCCTTTAAGGGCATAGTTGATCTCTCTCTGCACACATTCTGGCCCTTCCCGGTAGTTGAGTCATTTAAGTATTTAGGTGTGGTGATTGTGCCTGATTTAACTAACTACTCCAGTCTCAATGTACTGCCACTGCTTACTAAATTCCGGGACAAAGTTAAACTTTGAAAAAAAACTCTTGCTCTCTATGGTAGGAAGGGCTAACTTGGTGAACATGATTTTAATGCCTCCACTGCTATACTTTCTCCATAATGCTCCCATAGTACTGCTTCTCAAACTTCTTCAGATTATTAATTCCAACAACTACTTTGACGGCAAGGTTCACTTAGGATCCGCCTAGAACAATTACAAAAATCAAAGGAAACAGGGGGCATAGCATTCCCGAACCCATGGGAGTACTATTTGGCTGCTTAACTGCAGCACATGCGGGAGGGTATGCTTAAACTAGGGCCGGCTGTTAAAACTGAGAAGTCCTCCCTGTTCATTATGCTTCACCACTCTAGATCAGCTTCACTCCTGGAAGGTTTAGAATCACAATTGTTTGCTAAATCCAACCGTCTTATTCCCACATATAGGTTAATACAAAAAATCTGGGGTAGGGTCAACCAGCTGCTAGGGGTAACTGGGGGTTTTACAAAATGTAGCCCTATTAGGAATATTACCACGTACCCGGAACTGGCAAAAAGTACTTATGCTCCTAAGTGGGGTGCTTATGGTACAGTGATAGATATAGACCCCAGGCTGACCGCAGACGCCTACATGGGTCTTCTTACCAGATTGGGGAGAGGGTCTGGCTGTCATCTCGCAACCTCCGACTCTGTGTTCCCTCACTGAAACTGGCACCATGATTTATTGGGCCTTTCCGTATTCTCCATAAGATCAACCCAGTGGCTTACGCATTAGACCTTCCTTCTAAAATGCGTATTTTGAATGTATTTAATGTCTTCTTATTAAAACCCTTGGTGTGCAACCGCTCCACCACCTCGGTACCATGTCCTCGCCCGGTTCAGGTTGAGAACCATGAGGAGTATGAAATACAATCAATCATTGACTCCCATAGGGTCCATGGTCACATACAGTATCTGGTTCATTGGAAAGGGTACGGTCCGGGGGAGCAATCTTGGGTATAATCCTCGGACGTACATGCTACTGTCCTCCTCTGTGCTTTCCATAGACATTTTCCCCTCAAGCCTGGTGGGCTACCGAGAGGGAGGGGTCGTTGAGGAGGGGGTACTGTCAGGGCTGGGCTCTGCCCTCCCTTCTCAGTGCTCAGCTGTCTGTTAATTGCCAGCACTCATCATTCCACAGTGCCTCACCTGGTGATCATTTCCTGCTAGTCAACCTGCCCTTATGGCTATTTAAACTGCCTGGTTCAGTTTCCCCATGCCTTCGCCTTGGTCAACATATATGAAGATTCTCGCGGAGGTCCGCCAAAATTTTTTTTTTAAAGTCAGCAGCTACAAATACTGCAGCTGCTGACTTTTAAAATATGGACACTTACCTGTCTAGGGCGCCCGCGATGTTGGCACCCGAAGCCAATCTGTCGCTCAGCTCTTGGGTGCTTCTGCCACCATCTTCGGTAAGGGAATCAGAAAGTGAAGCTGGTGAAGCCTTCACTTCCCGGTTCCCTACTGCACAAGCGCGAGTCGCGCTGTGCAATCTGGATGGTCCCTGCTGTCTCTGGGACCTGTGTGTTTCCCAGCAGAGAGTAGGGGGGATGGGAAGAGGCATAGACTCAGGAGTCTATGCCCGGAAGTGGGTGCAAATACCTGTATTATACAGGTATCTGCACCCCCTCCCCCCTGAAAGGTGCCAAATGTGACACCGGAGGGGGGGGTTCCGAAAAGAGGAGGTTCCATTTTTGTGTGAACCTCCGCTTTAAAGACTTGCCTGGCTGACGTCCCTTCTGGTTCCTGATCCTGTTTGCTCTCTCCGACTACACTGATCTCTGGCTTCCTAATTTACTGGCTTGCACTGACTACAGGCTTTGATTACCGTACCTTGGCTATGATTTTACTACATTTACTATTTGTACCATTTTTACCACTATATTAAAAGGTGTGATTTTTACTGCATTTTCTGTCTCCGTCTGATTCATGGTTCACAATTACACACATGAAGCATATCATTAGAGCTGGTAAATTTCTATCCTTTCCTTTGTTGCAGACTTTGTACGGCCTACCATTCTCCTATGGACTCAAGAGTCAGGCTGCACATGCTCAGTTTGGTGTATATTGCAAGAGAGTTTTTTTTTTTCTTGGGAGGGTGCATGTGATCAGCACTGTTCAGACAGAGGGTCGGGGGTCTTGCAGTCTCATAGGATAGTCAGAAAACCCCTCCTACAAGCTCTAACCAGTGCTCGGCTGGACACTGATAGAAGTCATAAGACTACTCTAACTGCTGATGAGAAAAAGTATTTAGTAGTTTATATTTACTAAACTAATTGCATTTCCATGTTCTGTGTACTGTGGGAGACCAAATGTAGTGAATGCATGGTCCTGGTTTTCATAACACTTTAAGTTAGTTAATTCACCTGAAAATGTGAATAATGATAAATGAGAGTTAATTAACTGAGACAAAAGCAGTTGATTTATTTGACCTGATGGAGGATTAGACTTTAATGTAATGTAGAAAAAATATATAGATATTGTTTAAAATATCTAATGAGAAGCCAAGATGGGCACTGAGGACACTGCATCATTTTCAGAAATAAATAACATTTTACATTCAATGACTAAAGTGTAATATTTTTGAGCATGTATGTGTTGGTGATTATGAACGTAGCTGATATGGCTAGACAGTTGAAGGGCTAGCAGCCAAGCTTCTGTAAAAGAGTTTGGTTGTATCAACAATTTTTCTCCCCATTGCCTGCCCTAAAATCCAGTGGGGAAGTTAAAAGGAATAATGCTACTTTACTTGAGTTTAGTGCTTGTGTCAATAAGGCCCACACCTAGAAAGCCTTTGAACATTTCACCATTTTTGATAAACTTTTTGGACATGCATCAAAGACTGAACTGTGAGATATGGGTAGCCTCTATAATAATAATGTTGATAGAAGAAAAGTAGAAAATTGTACCATCATCCAGAAACTTAGAGATAAATAGGGACAGGGGCAATTGGTACAGTATAGAAAAACAAATTCAGATGTATACAAAGATATATAGAAAATTCATTGATATAAAATGTATTAATACAAAATGAATAACACATAATGAGTAATCAAAGACTGAAGTGTGTTTTCTGCACAATGGTCCAGTGTTTCCTGTGCTGATGGAGCTTTGACTGAACTTCCAATGCATTTGCATAATGCACTAACTGACCTGCTTTCCCAAGTGTTTTCTTTGTTGCCAAATCCTGTACAAAACTGTCTCAATAGTGGAGACTGACTCCTTGCCAAGCCTTTGCAGCCTTGGTGGGATGAGCCTTTCCAGGTTCCTATTACTAATGTTGCATCAGTCAAGGGGTAAGCGCACCTGGTCCATGGCAGTCATTGTGCTCCTTTCTATGATGTCAGCACTCCAGGTGGGTCTATGACTGGGATACCAGCCAAAGAGAAGTCACTGTTTGGCAAGAAAGGTACCCCTGAAGCCATATGGAGCCTTCCAACAGAGAGTTGTTTGCTGTTTGTTGCTGTTTATGTTCTGTCTCACAAATGTCACTCAAACGCAGCTGAACATTTTTGTTTTGTCTGAAACAGAACTGAACTGTCTCAAGGAGGCCTTCCATAGGGTGAAGTGTGGAGGTCTTTATTATCTTGTTTCTTTTTCCAGCTATTGTTAAATGGACAATGCTTTTGGTGGAACTACAGAGCGCTACCTGAACACCAACTGCTGGGTGCATGTGTGGCCATATTCCTGTAACTGTTTTTATTTGGGGACTCTTTCTTTCATTGAATCTGGGTGGACTGGTTTCTTTCCAGGTGAGTGAATTTAAGAAGAACACGTCTCCTACCTGAAAATATTATAAAGGTAGCCTTCAGTTAGCAGGCTTTCTGAATTCTGCTTATTTAACTTTAGAATTTTGAATTGTGTTTGGTATTTACTGTCCTAACACTTATTGTAGAAATAAAAATTTAATGTTTGCTACAGGAGCAGGAACTACACATTTAGGTAGAGATAGGTACCTACCTAAGGGGGTTCTAAGGGATTTTGGGTTTGGGAGAAATAATTTACATGGTTTCTTGAATTACGTTAATGATGTAGCACCCTCTAGTGTTGTTAGGCTGCTACAGTAGTTAGGATTTCTGTAGTGTAGGTAAATTTCAGGCTTGGCTGGCAGCCAAGCCTGTTTGTTTTGACCCGGGTTGGGAGTGACTCAGGCAGAGCTGGGTGACTTACAGGCAGCATTACTAAGACCTCCCACTTCTTTCCAGAACATGCTGGACTCTTGCGGAACGGAAGTAGGAGAGGAGATGTGGAGCTGCCTGGAGTATTCCGAGGAGCTCTGACCAATCCCCAACCTGGATTGGCAGGGGGCAGGCCTCCTCAAATACTCAGGGTAGCCCAGCTGGGGTGGAGTTGTTCCGGTGGAAGCTGGAGATGGAGTTCTAGGCTGCCGTGGCCCTGGAGGGAGCTCTCCAGTCTGGGGGGGGGGGGGTGTGACCTTGGGCCTGGGCACGGGTGCTGACAGGACCTTCTCAAAACACAAGGAAGTGCCCTGGACAGGAGGCACAGGAGAAAGGAGATGACAGCAGGAGAGCACTGCCAGGCAAGTCTCCAGGGAGGAACAACAGGTCACAGCCAGGAGGACTGGTGAGTGACACGCAGTCAGGAGGGCTGGGTAGGAACACCTTAGAGGACTTGGAGATTGCAGTCTGGGATGGGTGCAGAGCCAGTGGACTGTGGTGTCACAGGCAGTGGAGAGAGGCAGCTGCAGCCAGGAGGGTTGGCAGGGCCAGTAGAGGGATCAGTAGCCATGTGGGACAGCTAGAAGTGGGACTACCTTTAATTTTGCTACACCAAAGTGGCCCGCGGTCCCTGCCTGCAAACGGCATCTGCTTTGGGCCTGGCTGAGCCAGTGCCAGGACTGCATTCAGTGCTAGCTGGTCCCAGGAGCGATACACTACAAGTTTTGTGCTGGAGGAAGAGAGGAAGTTGTATATACTGGAGATGTATATAGGTTTCAGTCCCTACATTGTCTTTTTGATTAACAGGGCATCTCATAATTACACTATCCCTATCCAAATTGAATTCCCCCCCCCCCCCCCAAAAAAAAACTAAGTGCTTGGACTGTTTCATGGATTCCGGATGTTTGAGGATTGTTTGCCTGGTTTGGCAGGGTGACAGACGGACCACAACAACCAGCAGCCCGGCTACAAAGTAATGAGGTGTTCGGGGGGGCTTAAATTGCTATGCTAATAATGAGAGTGCCTTTGACACAAAAGCTAGTGAAATGTCATGGTTTCTTGAATCAACTTTCAGAATCTTTAAATATTTGGGCCCTACAAATACAGTATCAATACATTTCTGTGTAAAAGAAAGCCCTAAAATAGTTCCCTTTTAAAGTAATACTAAACATACAATGCTTAATTGTCATCATCTTGTCTATTTTTGTATATACAGTAGATCATGGCACTGTATTTAATTTATTATAAAAAAAACATAAGTGTCTTATTTAATCAGTGCTGTTCGGAGGTCACGTGATCTTTCCCAGGTCTTTCCTGTCCTCAAGGAATGTTCTGGGAAGAAGTTTCTAGTACTCTAGTGATGTATGAATCTGTGTCTGCATAGCACTAATTTATGCTGTACTGGTTACATGACATAAAAAAAGCTTTCAGAATAGAGAATTGCAAAAAATTATAGCAACAAAGTGTTTTAAATCTTCATACAAATCTGTATTTCAAAGCAAATGTTTTATTTTTATTTTTCAATAACATGTTGTAGGTGGAGTTTAAGTTGACTGACAATAGCTTTTCACATTGTTCACACTGTAAAGATATCTGGAGGAGGTTCTGTACACTCCCCACTGTTTTCACAGTGCATAGATCCAACAGACCTGTTTATGACCTGTTTATGACTATCTTTTTGAGTGTGTCAGCAGTGCCATCTGCATTATATAATGCAGAGCATTATAGGCCCCCAGGCAATACAGTTGCACTGGGGCCCTGTCTACACAATCACGCACGATCGTGCAAAGTTTGCACATTTTCTCTTTCTCCTCTGCAGCCCTTTTCCTCTTCTGTGCTCCACTCAAGACATTACATTTCATTTATGCTCTAAAGCAGCCGTCAAATTTTCTGCTCGCCTACTCGCATTTTGCGAGCAGAAAATGAGGGCTGGCGAGGAGCTGGGCTGCCTGGGATTGGGGGGGGCGAGCACCGCCGCCGGGCGGAGTTGACCGGGAGCTGTTCTCCCGGTGGAATAGTGCCATGGAGTTAGAGGAGAGCCGCGGGATCGCCGAGCGGTAATACACGCCGTAACAGCTGTCTCCGCTCACTCTCACACAGCCCCGCCTCCTCCTAGCCCTGCGCCTGTAATAGACAGAACGCGGGTCCAATGCGGCGATGCATTCTGTCTATTACAGGCGCAGGGCTAGGAGGAGGCGGGGATGTGTGAGAGTGAGCGGAGACAGCTGTTACGGCGTGTATTACCGCTCGGCGATCCCGCGGCTCTCCTCTAACTCGACATGATCCAGCTGCCCTCTCACTTCCTCTGCCCTGGCAAGGCTGCAACGGGGCACTGTGATGCTGATATTTGGGGCACTGTGATGCTGATATTTGGGGCACTGTGATGCTGATATTTGGGGCACTGTGAGGCTGCAAATGGGGGCACGGTGAGGCTGCAAATGGGGACACGGTGAGGCTGCAAATGGGGGCACTCCGAGGCTGCAAATGGGGGCACGGTGAGGCTGCAATGTGGGGCACGGTGAGGCACGGTGAGGCTGCAATGTGGGGCACCGTGAGGCTGCAATGTGGGGCACGGTGAGGCTGCAATGGGGGCACGGTGAGGCTGCAAATGGGGGCACGGTGAGGCTGCAATGTGGGGCATGGTGAGGCTGCAATGTGGGGCACGGTGAGGCTGCAATGTGGGGCACGGTGAGGCTGCAATGTGGGGCATGGTGAGGCTGCAATGGGGGCACGGTGAGGCTGCAAATGGGGGCACGGTGAGGCTGCAATGTGGGGCACGGTGAGGCTGCAATGTGGGGCACGGTGAGGCTGCAATGTGGGGCACGGTGAGGCTGCAATGTGGGGCACAGTGATGCTGCAAAGGGGGCACAGTGAGGCTGCAATGATGGGCACAGGTCATGCTGCAATAATGGGCACCAGTGAGCCTGCATTGATGGGCACTGTTGAGGCACTGCTGAGGGGAACTGATAAAGTTGTTGTTGATATTTATTTTTGTAACATAATTCTGCATAAAACATTTAAGTGTCATTTCATGAGATCATTTTTGATAGCGTGATTAGGGGCGGGCAGGGTAAGGGTTGGGTGGGGCAATTGGTGGCGAGTAACCCTTGAGACCTGGCTAGTAGCTCAGGACTTGAAATTTTGAGCCCTGCTCTAAAGGTTATTTTGACCATAAAAAAGTTTATTTTTCATCACATTTCTTACACTTCCTCGAACTAGTGGCAAACTCTAAGATTGATATATAAGGGGGACACATAAGATATTACAGTCAACACTTGGGGGGGCCCGGGCACTAATAACTTTCACCGCTAAATCATACAACTAAAAAAAACTAAAAAATATATATAAATGTACACACTCACACTCTGGTGCTGCTGCCTGGTGGGTATTAATGCTGGCGTGGGTACTGCTGGTGCTGGTGGGTATTAATGCTGGCGTGTGTACTGCTGCCTGGCTCCTCTGAGATGCGGAAGTGTGACAGGAAGCTGCAGCATGCAGTTGCAGCAAAGAGCAGAGCCGATGCTTCCTGTATCTTTCACAGGCGGAGTGCATTTCATATCACTCCGCCTGTGAAGAGTCGGAACTACACAGAAAGCATCGGCTCCGTTCTTCACAGTGACAGCTGACTCACACTGCACACTGCCCGCCGCTGAGTTGCTGACTGATATCGGGACTGATCGCACGGCACTCTGTCTCTGTGAGGAAGCCGAACCACAAAGCACTGGCACAATGCGGTAGCGAACATTGTGACATCTGAATGATGCTTGGCTGGGGTCGCTGGGCAGGTGGGGCCCATGCGAAAAGACGTGTGTCAGCAATATCTTCAGTTGCTGTTTTGATGCTCCCCCTCTTGCAGTTTTTCCTTTTTTTTTGGTGTTTTCTTTTATTTCACACTATATCATCATATTTACTGTATATTATATATCAAATCATGTATTTTCTAATTTTTGCTGGCTGAAATTTTTTGTAAAATCAGTGTTATGTTCCCTGGCACTGTACAGAGAAGCTTATTTTTCCCTTTGCTTCTATTCAACATTCAAGCTAATTTTTTTCTACTAAATGGGGGATATTCCATAATTACAAATTTAAGCTTGGGGTGAGTTGTTTGCATCAGATAGTTATTGCTAAAAGTCCATCCAATAATTTATGTTTGGCATTGTTTGAAGGTGTAAAAAAATGAAGCGCAAGAACATTGTGCATCTAAACCATATGACTCACATGAAATCATTCACATTCACTGCACCCCCCCCCCCCCCATTCCAATACATCAAATACAATTTAGGCATAAAGTACTTAGGCCTATTATCCTTGATAAAGCTATTTTGCTGCCGGACAACTTAACACTGTTGTATCTAAAGTGTCTTTTTGAATTGTGGAAATTTTGTATGCCATTAATAATAGGTAAATGAAAATAGTCAATAACAGAATAATTATATAGCTATTTATAAAGCATTAACAAAACAATAAGTATTTATTAGCTACCTTAACACATTTAGTTTTTGCACTTTGAGCTGCAAAAAAAGATAAAATGCTTTCTGTACTTCTTTTTCATACACAAAAAAATGTAACTCATGGATTGTTTAAGCAATGTCAGGTGGCACCTTCTCATTACACTCATCATCTTTGTTTGGCAAGGGAGTAATGTCTGCTTTGGCAATCAGAAGATATTGATGAGCTTTCATATGCTTGGCCTCCCTGCGATCTCCACAAAAAATTAAGCTGTATAGAAGACCATTTTGCTTTGACATTCATATTCTTAAAATCTTCTCCAGATCTGCTGTGGGCAAATGCTGATGATGTTGCCTCAGCTTGTAATGTATCTGACTGGATAGCCATGAACTCGGGGAATACATCACTTTGTGTGGAAACCCTGGTTACAACTGGCGAGACTTTGCCCAAAAGTACCAATTTGTCCAAGTCAAAGGAGTTACCTGATTATGCTATGGTGCAAAAATCGCCAGTCTCATGTGTACCTCCTGGATTGGGAAGCGCCCGATCTCTGCCGAGACTCGCCCGATCACAACGGCTGTTGAACAAGCGGATGGCCACAGAGTACGGATTGGAATTTCCCTATGTTCCCAAAGAGATTATACAGGAGATTGAGGGGAACGGAGAAAGTTGGTACGCCGAGGATGTCTGGGACTATCTAAGAGTGCCAAAGCTCTTCAGAAAACCAGGGTGTTCTTCCAATATGGACGATCAGTTTACCGGATGTCTTTTACATTGGAGCTACGAGAGACACGTTTATGCAGATAAAGTAATCATTTGCCGGCCTGGCAAAGCCAACGTTGTGTATTTTTTTTTACAACCGTAGACGCAAAAGGGAAAACTTTAACTTTGCCTGATCCCCGTTTTTATTGGTGATCAAACACAGTGACTGTTCGGTGGATGTTAATTCAGCGAAGAGGAACCTTTGAACTACAAGAACTGTGGGGAAGTATAGCTAGGTAGTGTCAACTCAAAGAAGAAACTTCGAGTCTAGATCGTCTATCTATCACAGTACTTGCCTAAAGCACATGTGTTACAACGTTTTTCTGCCACTAGGTGGTGGAAGTCTGTACAACTTAGGGTGAACTTTTGCACTTAGTCACTACAGACACAGAAATGGAAAGAAAGTGTCATTTCCACAGAGATGGGGCTTTGCTTCCTACAGTATGTACTGATTTGTGTGTTCTTGTTTTTTTTGTTTTGTGTGTTTTGTTTCAGGACTCAATTGGATCTACTATCAAGCTGGTCAAGAGTGGGTGGCTTAGATAGATAGTTAGGTATTGGGAGTTATGTTGCTGGAATTTTCCTACGTGTAAAGCTGTTAAAGCGGAAGTAAACCCATCGATTTAACAGTTTAAAAAAAAAAAGGCATGCCGGGAATGCTAACTGCACATTGGCTGTGCTCTCAACCAAACAGTCAAACCATCCAATGGCTGGTGTCATAACGGATCACATGTGCAGCACTGTGGCAGTTGAAGATTAAACAGAGGCAAAGATGGCAACTTCCTTGGCTGAAAACGATAGGGGGGTTTACTTCCACTTTAAGTGTATAATGTGTTGTTATTCTATCCTTTCCTTTCCCCTTCCTATCCACATTTTGGGATTCAGGTACTTGACTCTCAGGACTGAGAGTCTTTATTTTTTTTAGACGATGAGTACATCGTCTAATGCGGAGGGGGGAGTATGTAGAGCCCTGCTCCTAATGAGCAGGTGCTATTATTTTTGTAAATTTAAGTTGTCTGAAGTTGCAGTTTGGCTCAGAATAATTATACTAAAATTCTGGACTCAGGTGTCCTTTTATGAAAGTGCGGTAAAATACCGCTATTTAGTTCTCAGGCATCCTCAGAGGAGATCGCTCTCCCCTGAGTGCCTGTTTATGATGGTCTGTAGATCGCTTCTCATGTTGAGTTGAGAAGCGATCTACAAACGCCGGAAACTCCTGAGAATTTCTCCTCACACTGTAATCTCGCGAGATGTAGCGGGATTACAGTCTGAGGCGATTTAAAATACAAAAGTTAAACACTAATTAACACATTATTCCCCTACATATTAATAAAATAATGAAGTTAAATCCCCCCTACACAATATACATTAACCTAATTATAAAAAAACATTGTTTTTATCAATATTTAAAGATCATACATGTGCCTATTTAAATGTGAATGGTGTATAGTAAATTAATGTAATCCACATATGTAATGCAGCTATACACCATTCATATAAATGTAAAATACATTTATAATCATTAAAAAATTATTTTAATAAAGTATACAAGTATAAATATTTATTAATAAATTAAAATAAAATATATTTCATAATTGATAAACCCCTGTATAAGACACCTTTCACACTGGGGTGGGAGCGGCGTCGGCGGTAAAGCAGCGCTTTATTTAGCGCTGCTTTACTGTCGTTTTAGTGTCGGTTTTCGGCCACTAGCAGTGCAGGTTTAACCCCCCCTAACGGCAGAAATAGGGGTAAAACCGCCCGCAAAGCGCTGCTGCAGCGGCGCTTTGCCAGCGGTATTGCCGTGCTGTCCCATTGATTTCAATTTGAATTTGAATTATGAATACACCGCTCCTTCACCGCTCCAAAGATGCTGCTAGCAGGACTTTTTTTTGCCGTCCTGCTAGCGCACCGCTCCAGTGTGAAAGCCCGCCGGCTTTCACACTGGAGTGAATGGGGCCGGTTTTTTCAGGCGGTGTACAGGCGCTATTTTTAGCGCTGTACCGCCTGAAAACCGCCCCAGTGTGAAAGGGGCCTAAAGTTCTAAAAATAGCGCCTGCAAAGCGCCTTCAAACAGCCGTGGGCTTTCACACTGGAGCGGTGCGCTTGCAGGATGCTGAAAATGTCCTGCAAGCCGCATCTTTGGAGCGCTGTAGGAGCGGTGTATTTACCGATCCTAAAGCGCCCCTTTCCATTGAAAACAATGGGGCAGCGCTCCAAACCCCCCTGCAAAGCGCCGCTGCAGTGGCGCTTTGCGGGTGGTTTTAACCCTTTTTCAGTCATTAGCGGGGTAAAACTGCCCCGCTAGCGTTCGAAAAGCGCCGCTATAATGACGGTAAAGTGCCGCTAAATATAGCGCTGCTTTACCGCCAGCACGCCCAGCGCCTCAGTGTGAAAGTAGCCTAATAGCCTAATGGAACATGCCATGGGTAAAACCATATTTCAGGGTTTACAAAATTTTATTTACTAATAAATTTACTAATAAATTAAAAATGATATAAAAATGACATTAATAATAGCAATTTAAATGCAGGTAGAATAATATATATACATATATATATATATATATATATATATATATATATATATATATATATATATATATATATATATATCATAGCATATATATATATATGTGTGTGTGTGTTTATTTCAATGTGTATGTGTATATCTACCTATCTATATATATATAGATATATCTATATCTATATATCTATATATATATATATATCTATATATATATATATATATATATATATATATATATATAGATATATATATACATATATACATATATACACTTTAGATTGCTAACCTGCTAGTTTTGGGGTGTGTAATGGTGGGGAAGATGTTCTCTCACTGTATGGCTGCTCCTGAGTGAAAGAAGGAAGTCAAAAGACTTCCTGCTTTCTCCAGAATACAGAGGCAGCTTGGCGCTTCTCTCTCTGATTCTCCACATCTGAGATGGTGAATCAGAAAGTGAGAATCCTGTCACAGATCGCCAGTGAGGTGCTGAGATCGCACCTTCATACACTGGCCGTTTCTGTGACAGTCAGTTACAGATTCTCACTGTGCTGAGATAATCAGTGGAGAACATGTTCTCATCTGATTACCTCAGTTTCATACACTGGTAAAGACCTGAGATCAGCTGTGAGACTTGGGATCGCAGCTGATCTCAGTTTCATAAAAGGACACCTCAGTACCAGTTTGGCTGGGTTGTGCTAATTTCCACTTGACCATGGGTGTCACTGTCACCACCGGTAAGTGCTGGAAATGCAACAGGCTAAATGTATTGGGTACCCCTTTTACTCAGAAACAGCCCGGAGGGAGTGGTCAACCCACTGAGCATCTGGGTAAGGGTACTTAAGGCACCGACGCCATATTTTCGGGGTTCGTTAGCCCGACCTCATGGACCTCCTGGCCTAGGGGTGTGCTGCCTTACTCAATGTCTCGGGCCGGCTGTTCCAGGGATGGTCCTGTGCTGTCTTGCCTGAGGGGAGAAGCCACGCAACTGGAGGATCCAGGGGAGGACTTTTTTGGGAAGAGGACCGAGCAACAAGGCCGGTGCCTCATGGAAAAGCCTGGAGACTGAGTTGGAGGATGCATCCTGGGTTATCTACCACACAGTATCGCCGGGTCGGCTGAAAGAAACAGGTACTGTGGGGAAGCTCTTTAACTTTGCAACAAGAAGCTGAGTGTGCCTTCCTGTTGCAGAGGATTGCACAACAAGATTGCTAAAATTAATAAGTCTGTGGCAGAGACTTTGACCAAGCATTTTATCGGCTGCTAGGTCAGGAGAGTGGCCTATCTGGTGGTTGCTGGATCCAGCCTGTGGAAATCATCTGTCCTCTGGATCAAGGAGATACCTCTAACCCGCAAAATTACAAAGGTACCTGAATTCCCCTTATCCTCTACGCCTCTATTGCCAAGTGTGTGTTTTTGTTAAATAAACATCCAGAAACAGGACTAAGTGTCGGAGCCATATTCTTTGACCAACCCTTTTTTACAGGACCCCTAAGACGGACACAGTGAACCAGTGAGTTAACGGTAAGCCCAACAAAAACCAGCAGCTCCTTCGGGGGTAAGTACTACACCTGCCTTCTTGTTTCTCCATTTACTGACTTCAGCTTGTATGTGACTATGCTTGTTCACCAGCAGACATGTCCTTTTGCCTGTTCATGATATTGCTTGTCTAATAACTAGCATGCTCTGATTATATTTCTGTTCAGTTGCCATCTGCACAGTTGCCATCACTGTTTGAGGTGTGCTCTGGTGAAGATCTGGTGTGCGTGTGCTTACACTCTGTGCCTCTTTCCTTTTATGGGCCACACCCTCCCCAATGTACAGCTAAAAATTTCTTTTGTTTTCTGTGATTTGGTTCTCTCTACGCTTCAGAAATTGCCTTTTTAACACATTAGAGTCACCCCTCCCTCTATTCTCACATACAAGTGGATATTTTTTGTAGGCATCAACTCTGCCAATCCAATGTTATATTTATTTTCTGCAGGACAATGGACTATGAACAGTTTCATTGTATTCATCTGACCCTCCCATGTTGGTGCTTTGTAGCAGCTTCCACCTCAGCTGACCTTTCATTCTTTTAATTACTGTATCTTCTTGACTAGCTTCCATTAAATCATTCACATTTTTATTTTTATTGGTCAACCGTGTGATATATTTTTTTCAAACCAATACTGAATAAACACATTTTGTTTAATGGACTTACGAAAATAAATATCTTCTTTGTTTTGATTTAGGTGTTAATTATTATTTCCTGTTTTCTTTCTTTGGGTTCCTAGCGTAAGACTTACAACGTCATTCACCTTATCAATATCCTCCTCCACATTGTAAAAAAAAGGAAGCAGTTGAGTTCAAATCAAAAAGCTGTTTTTACACCGGATAATGCCAAGAGAACCCCTTGTAGCTATCATCATCTCTGTGAGGCCAGTGTCTGAGCTGGTGGCCTTATCTTGCAAGAAGACCGTTTTTTTTATTTTTGCATAGGGACTTTCATTTTTTAAAAGGTAGCACCCAGGTTGCATAGTTGTCCTTTGCTGCTTGTTTGTTTTAACAAGGAAGGGACGGCCTTGCAAAGGAAAAAAGTGAAAAAGTTAAAATAATTGAATTAATTGACTAACTAAATGGGGGTGAGGGGTGCTTTGGTGCACAACTGTACTGCACAAGTACTGTATACAATGATGTGCTGCACACAAAGGGCAACAAGTGTCAAACCAAACTAATCCTGCAAAAGGGCAGTCAGCCTATGTCCTTAGTTTTCCACTTGTATTAGTAAATGCGGCAAATAGTTTCTTTGCACCCCATCCTCAAAGTGGGTTGTTTTAGACCCACTCTTGGATGATGGTAGTAGATCCCCTAACAAGTTTTCCCCTTATTTCAGGGAAGAGTGAAACATCCCCCCACCCCCATGAAGCCTCCACAACAAATGTTCTCCTTCTCACTGTCAGCACCCCAACACTTTTCCTTTTCCTAACCATCAGCACCCCATCACTCCTCCTCCTTATATTTCTCCTTTGCCTTCTGCAGTCTCATAGCATTCCATGTGCTGGTAGATGGCAGGCATGATCTTCTGTATAAAAAAAACCCATCTGGTTTAAATAATGGCAGTTGGGCACCTGCTACTATGGTGTAGCACAGTCCACCAAAAAAGGGCACATTAGCATTCCAATACAAAATGGCTGCTATGCACACTTCAAGAGGAGGAGAAAAAGCTTGCATTAGGAGTCCATATAAATGATCGATATGCAAATCTATGGGGAAGGAGGAGAAGAAAGAAAAGCATGCATTAACAGGCTCAAAATCATGGCTGCCATGTGCCCAAGAGGAGAAGGAAAAGGCCACATTAGAAATCCATAGAAATGGCTAGTATAAACACCTGGGGGGGGGAGTAAAGGGTGCAAATATTTCAAGCAAATGGCTGCTCTGCACCTGGTAGAATTAAAAATAGAGATAGTTTGTCTGACAGTTCTCTACCTGCTGCGCCGTTTATCATTGGTGGGGTAGAAGAAAACCCAGTTCCCCAAAGGTTTCCACTCCTTTGCGACCAAAAATGAAAAATTGTGAAAGAGCAGGCAGCCTATTGTTATAAGATTCAACACATACATTTTTTGCTGCTGCTGCTGCCTGCCCTTCCCTCTGGCTGTTGAATTTACCTCCTCCATTTGCTGCTGCATGCCTTCCTCTTGCACTGTTAAAGGCCAGGAAATCGTTTTAATTTCTTCACAGGGACAAGGTGGTGAATAGACTTAGGACTTTATTCTTTTTAAGGGAGTACCCAGGTTGCATTGCTTTTCCTGCTAATAAAAAAAAATTTAAAAACTATTACCTCCTCATGCAGAACCTTTCCCACTGACTTTAGGCCTGCCTGAAATTTAATGACAGCTATGGCAATAAAATTAATAAATACTGTATATCGTACTGTATATGGCACTTAGTTTACCGTGAGCTGAAAACAAAGAACAGTTCTGCCTGTGAATTCAACGCATAGCATACTAGCTAATTATGTATCACCTGAGATCGAAGCCCCGGCATCGGTCCTCTTCTCCCCCTCCGACCGCCGACATGTTCTCCCAGAGTGACTTCCGGGTATTGCGGCTCCGGCGCTGTGATTTGCCAGACCCCCGATGCCATCATGCGCATGTGCACGAGAGCGGCATATAACAACTGAAGCATCGGCATATAGCGCCGTTGCTTCAGTTGTCGCAAGTGCGCATGTGCCGCATGACGTCGGCACATGCAAATACAGGTATATCTCCTAAACCGTGCAGGTTTAGGAGATATTCTTGTTAGCTACAGGTAAGCCTTAATATAGGCTTACCTGTAAGCTAAAGTTGTAAACGAGGGTTTACTTCCTCTTTAAGTACTCATGTGCTGACCTTGCCTACCAACACATACTTGAATTCTTTCTTTCGAATGGAGATGGATATGGAGATAGGGGTTGTAGGATTGTCTTGAAGGTTTTTTGTGCATCCTGTTTTGATATTTTAATAAACAATTCAGTGTGGTGCTGTGAAAATAAAGTGAGCTTTAATACAGTTGTGCTCAAAAGTTTGCATACCCCAGCAGAAATTGTGACATTTTGGCATTAATATTGAAAATATGACTGATCATGCCAAAAAACTGTCTTTTATTTAAGGATAGCAATCACATGAAGCCATTTATTTTCACATCGTTTTTTGGATCCTTTTTAAATCATAATGATAACAGAAATCACTCAAATGGCCCTGATAAAAAATTGGCAAATCGTGGAATGTTTGGCCTTGGTACAGACACAGAAGGTGGGACACACGGGTTAAAATGGCAATTAAAGGTTGATTTCCCACATTTGTGGCTTTTTAAATCACAATTAGTGTCCGTGTATAAATAGCCAATGAGTTTGTTAGCTCTCACATGGATGCACTAAGCAGGCTAGACACTGAGTCATGAGGAGGTAGAAAAGAATAGTCAAAAGACCTGCGTAACAAGGTAATGAAACTTTTCAAAGATGAAAAAGTGTAACGACGAGCGCTCCGGGTGCCCCATCCATCCCGGAACGCTCACGGCGTTCTGTGTCCTGCAGCGCCTCGGTCAGCTCCCCTGACCGCAGGCGCTGCCCTCTCTCCGGGACGTGATCCACGGCCGCCCAGGGATCGCGTCCCGCTCCCCTCACCTTGTCCCCGTCGGCTCCCTCCGGCGCGCGCGCGCGCCCCCGCTCCTCAGGCGCGCGCGCGACACTGTATGCATTTAAAGGGCCAGTGCACAATTAATTGGTGCCTGGTCCAAATTACCGTTTCCCAGAACCTACATAAACCCACTTCCCCTTCCTGTCCTGGCCGGATCTTGTGTTGCCTATAGTGCCCAGTGAAAGCGTTTTGTGTTTGCTCCTACTGTGTATCCAGATCTCTGCCGTTGCCCCTGACTACGAACCTTTGCCACCTGCCCTGACCTTTTGCTACGTTTGACCTCGCCTCTGCTTTATCCTTGTGTACCGCGCCTGTCTCAGCTGTCAGTGGGGTCGAGTTGCTATTGGGAGACACGACCTGGTTGCTACCGCCGCTACAAGTCCATCCCGCCTTGTGGCGGGCTCTGGTGAAAACCAGTAGCAACATTAGAACCGGTCCTCCAATACAACCCGTGCTATCGCCTCATTGACATAGGGGATCCACCCCCTGTTCCCCGCCATACCCGGAACGTGACAGTAGATCCGGCCATGGATCCCGCTGAGGTCCCGCTGCCAAGCCTCTCGGATGTGACCACGGTGGTCGCTCAACAGGGACAGCAATTGGCGCAGTTGACTGCTATGCTACAGCAGCTTCTGCCACCTCCACCGCCAGCTCCGGCATCTCCTCCACCACGAGGTGCTGCTGCTAGAATCCACCTGTCCCTTCCTGACAAATTCAATGGGGACCCCAAGCTGTGCCGAGGGTTCCTATCCCAGTGTTCCCTCCATCTGGAGATGTTGTCGGACCAGTTCCCCACAGAACGGTCAAAGGTGGCGTTCGTGGTTAGCCTGCTATCTGATAAGGCCCTAGCCTGTGCAACACCACTTTGGGACCGTGGAGATCCTGTTCTTTGCCCGCTTCAACTTCGAGATCCATTTCCGTCCTGCGGACAAGAATGTCAGGGCTGACGCCCTATCACGTTCCACCGATACTTCTGAGTCCGAGTCTCCTGTACAACACATTGTACCTCCTGAGTGTCTGATCTCTTTTGCTCCTGCCTCCTTGCTGCAAGTTCCTCCTGGGAAAACCTTGGTCCCTCCACGTCTTCGTCTTCAGATCCTCAAATGGGGTCACTCCTCTCATCTCGCTGGTCATCCTGGAGTCAAGAAATCCTTCCAACTGATTTCCAGGTATTACTGGTGGCCCTCCTTAAAAAAGGATGTAACGGACTTCGTACAGGCCTGTACTATATGTGCTCGAGACAAGACCCCTCACCAAAAGCCTGCTGGTCTTCTTCACCCTCTGCCTGTGCCTGAACGACCTTGGGTCCACATAGCTATGGAGTTCATCACGGACCTTCCTCCTTCCCACGGCCACACTACCATAGGGGTGGTCGTGGATCGTTTTTCCAAAATGGCACATTTTGTCCCGCTTCCAGGTCTCCCTTCTGCACCTATACTTGCAAAACATTTCTTCCTCCAGATTTTTCGCCTTCATGGACTTCCATCTCATATCGTCTCGGATAGAGGCGTCCAGTTTGTATCTAAGTTTTGGAGAGCTCTGTGCAGTCAATTGAAAGTCAAACTGGACTTCTCCTCTGCCTATCATCCACAGTCCAATGGACAAGTGGAGAGAGTCAACCAAATCCTTGGGGCCTACCTGCGACACTTTGTCTCTGCTCGTCAAGACGACTGGGCTGACCTCCTGCCCTGGGCCGAATTTTCTTACAACCTGAAAGAATCTGAGTCCTCCTCTAAATCACCCTTCTTTGTGGTTTACGGCCGTCATCCTCTTCCCCCCCCTACCCATCCCCACTTCTTCCGGAGTCCTCGCTGTAGACGAAGTCACCCAAGAGCTGTCGTCCATCTGGAAAGAGACCCAAAAGTCGCTTGCCCTGGCCTCTTCTCGCATGAAGAAACATGCTGATAGTAAGAGAAGACCTCCTCCTGTATTCTCCCCTGGTGATAGGGTGTGGCTTTCCTCCAGGTACATCAGGTTCCGCATCCCCAGTTACAAGTTGGACCCCCGTTACCTCGGCCCATTCAAGATCAAGGCTCGGATCAATTCCGTGTCCTTCAAACTGCACCTTCCTCTTTCCCTCCGCATCCCCAACTCTTTCCATGTTTCCCTCCTCAAACCCTTTGTTCTTAATCACTTTTCCCCCAAGGTCACCGCTCCTGCTCCGGTCACCGGCTCCTCCGACATCTTCTCCGTTAAAGAGATCCTCGCCTCTAGAACCGTCCGAGGTAAACGCTTCTATCTTGTTGACTGGGAGAATTGTGGTCCTGAGGAGAGGTCCTGGGAACCTGAGGGTAACATCATTGACAAGGATCTCATCCTCAGGTTCTTGGGTTCCAGGAGGAGGGGGAGGCCCAAGAAGAGGGGGAGACCCAAGGGGGGGTACTGTAACGCCGAGCGCTCCGGGTGCCCCATCCATCCCGGAGCGCTCACGGCGTTCTGTGTCCTGCAGCGCCTCGGTCAGCTCCCCTGACCGCAGGCGCTGCCCTCTCTCCGGGACGCGATCCACGGCCGCCCAGGGATCGCGTCCCGCTCCCCTCACCTTGTCCCCGTCGGCTCCCTCCGGCGCGCGCGCGCCGGCTCGCGCACGCCCCCAAGCCTCAGGTGCGCGCACGCGACACTGTATGCATTTAAAGGGCCAGTGCACAATTAATTGGTGCCTGGTCCAAATTACCGTTTCCCAGAACCTACTTAAACCCACTTCCCCTTCCTGTCCTGGCCCGATCTTGTGTTGCCTATAGTGCCCAGTGAAAGCGTTTTGTGTTTGCTCCTACTGTGTATCCAGATCTCTGCCGTTGCCCCTGACTACGAACCTTTGCCACCTGCCCTGACCTTTTGCTACGTTTGACCTCGCCTCTGCTTTATCCTTGTGTACCGCGCCTGTCTCAGCTGTCAGTGGGGTCGAGTTGCTATTGGGAGACACGACCTGGTTGCTACCGCCGCTACAAGTCCATCCCGCCTTGTGGCGGGCTCTGGTGAAAACCAGTAGCAACATTAGAACCGGTCCTCCAATACAACCCGTGCTATCGCCTCATTGACATAGGGGATCCACCCCCTGTTCCCCGCCATACCCGGAACGTGACAGTAGATCCGGCCATGGATCCCGCTGAGGTCCCACTGCCAAGCCTCTCGGATCTGACCACGGTGGTCGCTCAACAGGGACAGCAACTGGCGCAGTTGACTGCTATGCTACAGCAGCTTCTGCCACCTCCACCGCCAGCTCCGGCATCTCCTCCACCACGAGGTGCTGCTGCTAGAATCCGCCTGTCCCTTCCTGACAAATTCAATGGGGACCCCAAGCTGTGCCGAGGGTTCCTATCCCAGTGTTCCCTCCATCTGGAGATGTTGTCGGACCAGTTCCCCACAGAACGGTCAAAGGTGGCATTCGTGGTTAGCCTGCTATCTGATAAGGCCCTAGCCTGTGCAACACCACTTTGGGACCGTGGAGATCCTGTTCTTTGCCCGCTTCAACTTCGAGATCCATTTCCGTCCTGCGGACAAGAATGTCAGGGCTGACGCCCTATCACGTTCCACCGATACTTCTGAGTCTGAGTCTCCTGTACAACACATTGTACCTCCTGAGTGTCTGATCTCTTTTGCTCCTGCCTCCTTGCTGCAAGTTCCTCCTGGGAAAACCTTGGTCCCTCCACGTCTTCGTCTTCAGATCCTCAAATGGGGTCACTCCTCTCATCTCGCTGGTCATCCTGGAGTCAAGAAATCCTTCCAACTGATTTCCAGGTATTACTGGTGGCCCTCCTTAAAAAAGGATGTAACGGACTTCGTACAGGCCTGTACTATATGTGCTCGAGACAAGACCCCTCACCAAAAGCCTGCTGGTCTTCTTCACCCTCTGCCTGTGCCTGAACGACCTTGGGTCCACATAGCTATGGACTTCATCACGGACCTTCCTCCTTCCCACGGCCACACTACCATAGGGGTGGTCGTGGATCGTTTTTCCGAAATGGCACATTTTGTCCCGCTTCCAGGTCTCCCTTCTGCACCTATACTTGCAAAACATTTCTTCCTCCAGATTTTTCGCCTTCATGGACTTCCATCTCATATCGTCTCGGATAGAGGCGTCCAGTTTGTATCTAAGTTTTGGAGAGCTCTGTGCAGTCAATTGAAAGTCAAACTGGACTTCTCCTCTGCCTATCATCCACAGTCCAATGGACAAGTGGAGAGAGTCAACCAAATCCTTGGGGCCTACCTGCGACACTTTGTCTCTGCTCGTCAAGACGACTGGGCTGACCTCCTGCCCTGGGCCGAATTTTCTTACAACCTGAAAGAATCTGAGTCCTCCTCTAAATCACCCATCTTTGTGGTTTACGGCCGTCATCCTCTTCACCCCCTACCCATCCCCACTTCTTCCGGAGTCCTTGCTGTAGACGAAGTCACCCAAGAGCTGTCGTCCATCTGGAAAGAGACCCAAAAGTCGCTTGCCCTGGCCTCTTCTCGCATGAAGAAACATGCTGATAGTAAGAGAAGACCTCCTCCTGTATTCTAACCTGGTGATAGGGTGTGGCTTTCCTCCAGGTACATCAGGTTCCGCATCCCCAGTTACAAGTTGGACCCCCGTTACCTCGGCCCATTCAAGATCAAGGCTCGGATCAATTCCGTGTCCTTCAAACTGCACCTTCCTCTTTCCCTCCGCATCCCCAACTCTTTCCATGTTTCCCTCCTCAAACCCTTTGTTCTTAATCACTTTTCCCCCAAGGTCACCGCTCCTGCTCCGGTCACCGGCTCCTCCGACATCTTCTCCGTTAAAGAGATCCTCGCCTCTAGAACCGTCCGAGGTAAACGCTTCTACCTTGTTGACTGGGAGAATTGTGGTCCTGAGGAGAGGTCCTGGGAACCTGAGGGTAACATCATTGACAAGGATCTCATCCTCAGGTTCTTGGGTTCCAGGAGGAGGGGGAGGCCCAAGAAGAGGGGGAGACCCAAGGGGGGGGTACTGTAACGCCGAGCGCTCCGGGTGCCCCATCCATCCCGGAGCGCTCACGGCGTTCTGTGTCCTGCAGCGCCTCGGTCAGCTCCCCTGACCGCAGGCGCTGCCCTCTCTCCGGGACGCGATCCACGGCCGCCCAGGGATCGCGTCCCGCTCCCCTCACCTTGTCCCCGTCGGCTCCCTCCGGCGCGCGCGCGCCGCGCGCGCACGCCCCCGCGCCTCAGGTCCAAATTACCGTTTCCCAGAACCTACTTAAACCCACTTCCCCTTCCTGTCCTGGCCGGATCTTGTGTTGCCTATAGTGCCCAGTGAAAGCGTTTTGTGTTTGCTCCTACTGTGTATCCAGATCTCTGCCGTTGCCCCTGACTACGAACCTTTGCCACCTGCCCTGACCTTTTGCTACGTTTGACCTCGCCTCTGCTTTATCCTTGTGTACCGCACCTGTCTCAGCTGTCAGTGGGGTCGAGTTGCTATTGGGAGACACGACCTGGTTGCTACCGCCGCTACAAGTCCATCCCGCCTTGCGGCGGGCTCTGGTGAAAACCAGTAGCAACATTAGAACCGGTCCTCCAATACAACCCGTGCTATCGCCTCATTGACATAGGGGATCCATCCCCTGTTCCCCGCCATACCCGGAACGTGACAAAAAGGATATAAAAATATATACAAAGCCTTGAATATGCTAGTCAGTACTGTTCAATCACTTAATAAGAAGTGGAACATTTGGGGATCTCTTGATACCAAGCCAAGGTCAGGTAGATCAAGAAAGATTTCAGCCACAACTGCCACAAAAACTGTTTGGGATGCAAAGAAAAACCCACAGGTAACCTCAGGAGAAATACAGGCTGCTCTGGAAAAAGACTGTGTGGTTGTTTTTAATGAGCACAAAAAGGGCTCTGCAGTGTGGGCTTTTTTTTAAATATCTGCTGCTGACAGCACCATTGTGGCCCCTTATCCTCATTACAATGTAAAATATTTTATTCCACAAGACGGTGTCCCTGACACTGTCCTTGAGAATCATACTGTTTCTTAATGGTCGGTTCACATCATGAATCGCACAGGCTGTGTGTTCCTGTGTGATTCACATGCAACTTGGGTGCAGTGGGATTACAGCCCATTCCATTGAATCGCATCGAACTACGCAAAAAGTCGTGTATGCACTACTGTAAAAAATGCACAGCAACCGGATGGCATGGTAATACTGTATCATGTAATCTGATGTAGGCAAAGGCACTGCACTTGCGACCTGAATTTGGGACACAGACACTTGCTACAGATCGCAAATATAGAGCATTTTGAATGCACGGAACATGGGTTTCCTGCATTGCATTCTGTTGTGAACTAGCCCTAAAAGGCATCTCTGAAGCATGTAATTAAGAGGATCTGTATTTTGCTCATGTCACCCTCAAAGTCATATTAAAAAGGAGCACCATCTTTCATCTATTCTTTAAAAATTGTATTGGTATTTGTTCCCCATGGCATTGCCCAGCTCTTCATGCCCTTTGACCATCCCTATTACCCTTGAAAATTGCCATAATTGATTTTCAAACTCACCCCCATAGACTTCACTGGTCAATAAATTTAAGCAGTGGCGGCTGGTGCTCTAATTTTTTTGGGGGCCAAACAAACCAGACAACGCCCCCCATTCGTTTGGTCGGTCAAACCCCCCACACAACCCCCCCGTCCGTCCGTTGCTCGGTCGGTCAAACCCCACCCCGTCACTCAGTCGATCGTCTGTCCAGCCATCAGCCCTGCATTTACCCCACCCAGGCCGCAGGCAACTTCGGCGGCTTCCCCCTGCATCTCCCCCCCTGCTCTCCGCCAATACGCTCGCTCCTCCTCTCGGCCAATCGGGTCTTAAGACCCGCTTCCTGATTGGCTGGGAGGAGAAGCAGGAAGACAATAGCGAATATTATTTTGCTATTGTCACACACTCGGTGGGCTTAGAGCGCAGTGCTCTGTGCCCCAAGCCCACCTTTTTTTAAGTCAAAAAAAACAATAGAAATCCATGGGTCTGGTGCCCTGCATGTAGATTAGGGGCCGGGCGCATGGATTAGGGGGGCGATGCCCCTGCTCCCCTAATGGAGTGGCCGCCACTGGATTAAAGTTTGGAAATGTTGGACTTTATGCTAGTTTGATGATTTTATTATTTTAATGAAATCTTTGTATAATATTGGTAGAGAGGCACCTTCTCTGACCCTCTTGAAATCTAGCTGTGCATTTAGCGATATACCATTGCATTTCATGCTCCCTAATTAAGACACTACAGCAGGTAAGAAAACAATATAAGAAGAGTGAAGAGATCATAAGTAATAGCTCATAAATCAATGGCACTCAACTGTGTCTTCCCGTGTTCTCACCATGAGTACAGAATGAAGACTTTCTCAAAGGCCCGGCTCCCCACAAAGTGAACATTTGTTCCTCCCTAATTATGACAAACGCTCTGTAGAACACTAGAGATTTAACTCCTTCACCTTTATTTTAAGATGCTTTTTTTTGTTAACTAATTGAAATAAAAATCTATATTTTTTTTATTTATCAGCTATATTTATGTTTGTGCTATTTTATTATTTTAATGAAATCTTTGTATAATATTGGTAGAGAGGCACCTTCTCTGACCCTCTTGAAATCTAGCTGTGCATTTAGCGATATACCATTGCATTTCATGCGAAGATTCTTTGATTCAGTAAATGTTCACTGCATGAGACACTACAGCAGGTAAGAAAACAATATAAGAAGAGTGAAGAGATCATAAGTAATAGCTCATAAATCAATGGCACTCAACTGTGTCTTCCCGTGTTCTCACCATGAGTACAGAATGAAGACTTTCTCAAAGGCCCGGCTTTCTGTTCTCTGTATGTGTTCCAGTCAGCATAAAACCTTAATGTTTATCCAGGCTTGAGGATTGCACTATTTATTGTATAACCATGTCCTTGTAATTTCATACAGACATATTCAATAGCCTCTTAAAAAGCCAAATATATATAGGTCATATTCATGGGAAACCTGGCCCAGAACACCCTC
Source organism: Lithobates sylvaticus (assembly GCA_028564925.1). NCBI lineage: Eukaryota > Metazoa > Chordata > Amphibia > Anura > Ranidae > Lithobates > Lithobates sylvaticus. Next base: position 419,319,610 of record CM053029.1, read on the forward strand.
CATTCTTTGAAGAATAAAATAAATGCCTGATATGAAAGAAAGGCATAACGCAGTACATTATTATTTTGTACATATTGTATGAAAAAAAAAAAATCTAAAAATATATATAAAGAGTGACCTATATTTTAAGCATTTCTGCTATGTTAGGAAGAAATAGAGGACCGCGCTTAATATATAAAATGTTTATAGGATTTGTCGATTCAGTTTAAGAAGGAAAATGGTCCATGTGTGATCTAGCTACTGTACAATAATTACATGACATTATATTCTTCCCACTTACAAGTGCTAATTAATGCAAATAAATTGAGCACATTAGGTAATGATTGAACAGAGTATCAGGGCATTTTACAAGGGATTTACACAAACCATGTTTCAGCACCAGCTGGATGTCTCCTGCTTTGTACCTCAAAACTTACCTCCTGAAAGGGCCATAAGGGATGCATGTTGGTGCTGGTCATTTGGACCTCCGAACTACTCCTGTCTAGGGGAAAAACAAAATTATCCAACACTGTACATCTCTCTGCATTGAAATCAGAAATCCTTGTTTTGTCTAATCCTCACAAAACTGCATTTGTCTGCTCCTGTAGCATGTGTTTAACAAGGTCATCGATGTTGTTTGTATAGTCACTGTTAGCAGACCAACATGCCAACTGAAGTAATAGCCTAATAGTGAGGAGAATTTATTTGGTCCCCAAGAATAAAAAATAAAAAAAAAACACCAAGCATACCCTAGATTATTTAAAAAATAAATTAAAAAAAAGTAATGCGGAGATCACATGGCCCACAGTCCTGAAGTCAGTCTTCTTAGTATGTAGGTCCAGCCCTGTTGTGTGATTTTGGAAGGCATGATAAGCTTCTTTGGAGCAGGGACTAATGTGAATGTTTTTACTTGTTCAGTATTTAGATTTTTAAAAATCATAGGCAGGTTACAATTTATTGTAATTTATATGTATTAATGGTACATAAGGATAGTTATTGTTTTTTCTTTTTTTTTTGCATAAGATCCATAAGCATATTTTCTCATATTAACAATATTTTTATGTACCGTATATATAATTTAGCGTTTGTTAATGTGCATGTTTTTATTTAGTTTGTAAATCTATGTGTAATATGTTGGTGCTAAAAAAATATAGTGAATTATTGGTAATAATAATACTAAATATTAATAATACTACAGATAGTACTATATCAGAACCACTGTTTTTATATAAGGATTTGCCTAGACCTGTTTTCAGTATAATAACAAAACACACGTAAATATACTAATCCTTAAAGTGCTTAGCAAAAAACTACAAAAGATACAAGTATCCACATGTTTTTAGGAAAGTCAATATTTTACTAGTTACATTCTAAACTGATTGTTACGTAAATGCTGCCATCTACTGGATATCTATATTAAAAGTGAATGATTTTCTTTTAATTGCCTAATGCTCTAACATTGACTGATTTATGAAAAGTGAGGCAAAGAAATCTGACAAAGAAAGAGCTGTTGCCAGAAACAAATAACCAGCTGTGTGATATGAAATAAGCACTTTCAATGATAAAGACAACATGTCATTTATAGCATTAACTAATCGGAAAAAATCCTAGCAAAAGTGAAATTATTTGATAAAACTTGATCAAAAATGAAGATCAGCTAATACGGTTTCTTGTTTCCTATTCCCAATGCAACCTGAGCAATTAGAATGGATAACAGTTCCCTTTTTTCAGTAGTCTAAACTTCAACTTTAATAAACGATTGAGTTAGTTGTTCTTGTTTAAACCTTGTAGGGCTACCTTAATGTGGCAAGTGACGGGCACTCTGTTGTGCTTATGAGGCAGGATCCGCTTCTCATGGGGCTGCTGAGCATTTAAAGCCTCTATTATTTTACACTGACTAGTGAGCAGTGTGGGTCATCTTACTTTAAAAAAGTAATTAGTTAAGTTACAAATTACTTCTCCTAAAAAGTAATTGCGTTAGTAACTCAGTTACTACATTGGAAAAGTAATTAGTTACTCAGCAAAGTAACTGGGACATTTTTTTAAAATATGCTATACGTGTAACTAAGGGGCGGGTCTAGTATTACTGTAACCAAGGGGCGCATTTATTATTATTGTTATATATCGTATAACCAAGGGGCTGCTCTATTATTACTCTAACCAAGGGGCAGATCTGTTATAGCGTGTAAGCAAGGGGCGGGTCTATTATTATTATATCGTGTAAGGGGCGGGTCTATTATTATTATATCGTGTAAGGGGCGGGTCTATTATTATTATATCGTGTAAGGGGCGGATGGCTACAGAAGAGGGCGAATGTTAAATTAATGGGCAGAGCTCGATATATAACAATAATAATAAATGCTCCCCTTGGTTACAGTAATACTAGACCCGCCCCTTACTTACAAGATAGACGCCCCTTGCAGAGTAGCACGAGCATCGGGAGCGTGCGGCATCGCCTCGTACAATTACATGTTAACTGCGCCTGCGAGGTGTAGAGTTTACTCAGAGCTGTTTAGGTTCGGCAATTTTCGGAAGCTCCGTAGTCCTTCATACTGCGCAAGCCCTGCGCCTGCGCAGTACAGGGAGTCCTTATCCGGCGGGGGAACTTTTTCGGCAGGACACCGGAATTACACTACTGCCATCTAGTGGCGGTAGATGTAATTGGGGTAACTAAGCCAAAGTAATGGGAACTGAGTTACCATGAGGGGAAAAGGAATCAGTTAGATTACTAGTTACCCTCTAAAGTAACTGCGTTAGGTAACTCAGTTTATTTTAACTCAGTTACTTACATCACTGCTAGTGAGGCTTTTCATACCATGCACATCAGGAACATTATGCTTTCAGCTTTTCCAAACCTTTTCAACACAGAGGAACCCTTGAAATAACTTTCCGGTCTCAAGGAACCCCTGTTAAAAATTACTGTATTTACAACTTATGATACAATAGTGTGAAGGTCAGTGGGAAGAATTTTCTTTACACTTGTGGGCATTGGGGAGAATTAGCCCCTTACAGATAGCTAAAAAAAATCAATGGTGTTAGTGGGAACTTATCTCAGAGGCAGAAAGTGCTCATTACTCATGGAACCCCTAGCAACCTTTGGAGGAACCCTGGTTGAAAAACCATGGGCTAGAAAATACATTGGAGCTCCTGGTTCCAAATGTTAGGCTAAATGCTGGCCTGGTACATGTGACTGTTTTTAATGGATATACCTGAGACTGTGAAAGGCCTTCTAAAAAGAAAATGTAGGGATCCTGCCCTATGCAGTTTTGTCTAGCTAAATGTAGTGTAGACTCTGCTGGGTGGTTGCTTCTGCCTGTTACTGTGGGGGAAGTTTTTGGAAGCCCAGTGTGTATCCAACCCAACCAATCTATGTGGTCCTTATCCAGATGTATGAATTGGGAGAAGATAAAAATTTGCGGAGCCTTTTCAGGGCTCTCTCCAGCTCTGGGTTTTTGCCTAGAAAGAGGATATGTGTTTAACAGGATCTCTACTTGGGCCTAGCATCACCCTGGGGCATGTACTGGGGCTCTGGACATTAGCTGCTCTGCTGGATGGTGTTACTCAGAGGAAGCTTGACATGAAGATGGCAGTCAAGTGGGAGCAGCTGTAAAAAATCTTCAGAGTGTCAATAAGGAGCTGGTTAGTAGAAGTTACTGTCTGGACTTTGCAAGAATGATTAATTGCCCACAGATCAAGGTATATTTCACTGCTATCAAATGATCAACAAACACATTTATTAGAGAGTGAGATCCAGTGCAACTTAAAGGAAAGACCCGGATTGCACTTACAGGGTCATAGATCCGCCTGGCTGCTCTTAAAGTCCCTACTGCTACTACTAGTGCTACTTCAGAGTACATGTCCTCTTTTTGTATTATTTGGGTTATTCTGCACCCTCTCATCTGCTATTGAGTTCAGCAATAAATTGTGCAAAGATGACTGGCAATACGTATACAGAGGAAAAGAAAAGAGAATTGTGAAGTGATAGAAATTAACCAATCCTTGCAAATTGTCCCTTCTATTTCCATAGTGGCATGTCATTTGAGAGAATTTACCTACCCTTTCCCTCATGACATTTTGGCAGTGGAGATTGGCAATTGGACTGCTTGACACCATATTGATGGGTGTCCCTAGAACAGTGTTGCCAACCGTCAGTATTTTTACTGGCAGCCAGTAAAAAACAGGCACTTTTCTCCTGCCAGTAAATGCCAGTAAGAGGAAAAGGTTGCCAGTAAAAAATATGGCCGTGACGCTTGACTCGGAACTGGGCAATCGCAGCTCGGGTCCGGAGCTGGCCAGGACCATCCAAGTACCTACTACAGTGTGTTCGGGAGGTACCAGCGGGGGGCAGGTGTGGCGGAGATGGTGCTTGAGCATGTTGTGTGATGTCATGGTGCAAGGGAGCCAAGCCAGGTGGCCAGAGCCTCGTGTGCGGGTCTGTGGGACGGGAGCAAGGCAAGCCGGGAGCAGGACTGTCAATGCTATTTGGACTGGAGGGGACTGAGAGGACCACCTGGCATGGAGAGAGACTGTCACTGTCACTCAGGATGGGACGTGTCAGCGATCTATGCTGCTGCACACTGCTGCCAGTGTCACTGTGAGAGCCTGCCCCTGAGTCCTGTCCCTGATCCACTTACTTACTATATTTAAAATAGAATAAGAAATATGCTTTTTGCCATATCTACCTTGAATCACATTGCTAATTGCATATTGTACTTATTTGTAGCCTAAATACTGAAATTTGCACTTACAACTGAAATTTAGTAACTTTTGGAAATGCCAGTAAAACCGTGGCTGTGCCAGTAAATTTTTTGTGTCGTGTCAATAAATTTTAATCTGGTAGGTTGGCAACACTGCCCTAGAATGAGTATAAACCTCAGGCTTACAGTACTAAGCTCTATGCATGCACAGACAAAATGTAAATTCTAGGTCTGGAATAAACTGAAAGCAATTTTCAGGCTAGTCCTAGTTTTTTAATACTGAAATGCTGACTGTATTTATTGGGTGGTGGTATGGCAGATTAAAATAATAGCAGTTCATAAAGGTAAAAATGTGGAGAGTAGCGGCACACTGGCCAGCAACAGCTAAACCAATGAGCGCCTGCATAAATAATGACAAGGCTAGTGGGATATCAGAAAAGTAAAGCACACGCACTACACTTATTCAGTGTCAGGTGAAAAGGAGTAGGTGGCACTCTCTAGTACATCCATTCCTAGGAGGCCAAAGTTTTCTTCAGAAAAGAATGATTGTTAGGAGGGAAAAAAAAGTATACATATTTTTTTTTTGTAACAAAATAGTGACCCTTAAGAATGTGGAGAGGAGTGGAGTGGTGTGCTTCTTAGGACTGCTTCCCTTTCCCTTGTTGATGGTAGACTATCCCATAGCCTGTGCCATTTTGATTGGACTGTAAGACTGGAAATCAAAATTTTAAAAAGTTGAATTTGTAATTGCTATACATTTTTACTTTTTTGTTTTTTTAACAAGTGTACCCTAAATTAGCTTGCCGTTATTGTGCTGCAAATTAACCACTTCAGCCCCGGACCAATTGGCAGCCAAAGGACCAGGCCCCTTTTTGCGATTCGGCACTGCGTCGATTTAACTGACAATTGCGCGGTCGTGCGACGTGGCTCCAAAACAAAATTGGAGTCCTTTTTTTCCCACAAATAGAGCTTTCTTTTGGTGGTATTTGATCGCCCCTGCGGTTTTTATGTTTTGCGCTATAAACAAAAATAGAGCGACAATTTTGAAAACAATGCAATATTTTTTGCTTTTTGCTATAATAAATATCCCCAAAAAATATATAAAAAAACATATTTTTTCCTCAGTTTAGGCCGATACGTATTCTTCTACATATTTTTGGTAAAAAAAATCGCAATTAGCGATTATTGATTGGTTTTGCGCAAAAGTTATAGGGTTTACAAAATAGGGGATAGTTTTATAGCATTTTTATTAATATATTTTTTTTTTACTAGTAATGGCGGCGATCAGCGATTTTTATTGTGACTGCGACATTATGGCGGACACATCAGACATTTTTGACACATTTTTGGGACCATTGTCATTTATACATTTTTTAAATTTAAATGCATTGGTTCCTGTATAAATGACAGTTGTAGTGAAGGGGTTAACCACTAGGGGGAGGGGAGGGGTTATGGGCTGTGACGTGTGTGTTTTTTTTTACATTAGGGGTGGGGCTGACGTCTGACGTCATTGATCGGCTTTCCCGATGACCGGGAACAGCCGATCACTGACAGTCAGTGTAGAAAGCGCGGGGAGAGGTTTGTTTACACAGACCTCTCCCCGTTCTTCAGCTCCGTAACCCGATCGCGGGACACCAGCAGCGATCGGGTCCGCTGGTCCTGCGGCCGGGGTCATGGAGCTCCCGACCTGTTCGCGAGCACGCCGCTGGCGGCGCGCGAGCGACCCACAGGCAGGCACATGCACGATCACGTACAGGTACGGGGTTTTTGCCTGCCCGTGCCATTTTGCCGACGTATATCGGCGTTAGGCGGTCGGGAAGCGGTTAAAGAACAAAATCTGATGTTTAAAGAAGTTCCAAAGTCTATCAGCATTGTAACAGTAATACAAACAATAATTATTTTTGAAAATCCAGTGCAAGCTTACTTGAGAAATCTCCTTTCATTATGTGAGTGATGCCTGTCTCCCATCTCTCTCAACAACTTCCTGGTTTCCCTGCTTGCTTTTCAGCGACTCCTTTGGTTTGTGTTCAATTTCCAAAGACTGTATTCCTATGGTACTTTTTTGCCTGTAAGCAGATATGATGTGGCGTGTTTCCTGTACTAACTGTGGCTCCTGAAACTCTTCCTCCCAGCACCGCCGTAGATCAAGAAGGCAGGCTCTGTAAAATGGTTGGCGCAGCAGTGCATATTCACAAGCCATAGTAAATATGTGGAAATCTTTAATGTTTTTAAACTTCAAGATTGTTTAAAATAATAGCAGTGGGCTAGAAATAATTTAAATTCAAGTGTAAATTAATAAATTATTTAAAATTTTGACCTACACTTTAAATCTTGCTGTAAATGAACAGAATCAAAGTTGTCCCTTGCAAAAGTGCTTACAAAATGTTGGAGTGTGTGTCTGTTACTGCACCTTAGATTGCACACTCGAGGCCATCTGGAGGGATATCACAGAGAATGGGCTAGTGGAGGCCACCATGGAGATGGTAATGTACAGTCGGCGAAGAAGTCATGTGATCAGCTTGGGCAAGTGCTTAGAATGCACTGGAACTTAAAATGGGACACACTCCTGAAGATATGTAAAGATACTATGGGATCAATTCACTAAAGGTTACTGCATGTGATAACATGGCCACATGACTCATCTGCATTAATTATCACATACGGTAAATAAAAATTAAATTCACTGAACAAAAAATAATGATTTTGTATTAATTAATGCTAAATAAGAAAATTTGTCGGTAAATATCGCATAAAATCGTGTGGTAAGCTTCAATTCACAAACAGAACAGTAATGCCGCGTACACACGAGCGGATTTTCCATCGGAAAAATCTTGGATGGTTTTTCCGATGGAATTCCACTCAAGCTTGGCTTGCATACACACGGTCACACAAAAGTTCGCTGAAATTTCGACCGTCAAGAACGCGGTGACGTACAACACTATGACGAGCCAAGAAAATTAAGTTCAATGCTTCCAAGCATGTGTCAAATTGTTTCCGAGCATGCGCAGGTATTTTGCGCGTCCAAATTTGTACAGACGATCAGAATTTCTGTGCAAATGGGTACATTGTACCCCTACCCATTCACCAAAAAAAGTGTCAAAAAGTAAAAACCACAATAGACAGTTTTTGACAATTCCTTTATTAAAAAAAAAAAAAAGTGTTTCGCGATGTACATCCATCATCAATCACGCCGCCCGATGGGCCCGAAAAAAATAGAAATAAAAATTAAAATACTCCGCCTTCATGGGAGGCCTCCCGGTGACTGCTGTCTTTTCGCTGTAACAGCTGTTATATAGGCAAGGGTGGGGCCACCCGCTGACGTAACCAGATGACCACGCCCCCTCTGAAGGCACATGATGTCAGAAGGGGCGGGGTCAGTCAGTTATGTGGAAACCTTGCAAGAAGATCTGAACAAATGAATGGGGTGGGCAACTACATGGCAAATGAGGTTTAATGTAGAAACATTTAAAATAATGCATTTGGGTGGCAAAAATATGAATGCAATCTACTCACTAGGGGGTGAACCTCTGGGGGACTCTAGGATGGAAGAGGACCTGGGGGTCCTAGTAGATGATAGCAGCTTGGTATTGCATGCCAAAACAAACAGAATATTGGCATGCATTAAAAAAGGGATTAATTCCAGGGATAAAGCAATAATTCTCCCACTCAAGACTCTGGTCCGGCCTCATCTGGAGTATGCTGTCCAGTTCTGGGCACCAGTCCGCAGGAAGGATGTACTGGAAATGGAGCAAGTACAAAGAAGGGCAACAGCGCTAATAAAGGGTCTGGAGGATATTAGTTATGAAGAAAGGTTGCGAGCACTGAAGAAGTCTCTGGAGAAGAGATGCTTGAGAGGGGATACGATTTCAATTTACAAATACCATACCGGTGACCCCACAATAGGGACAAAACTTTTTCGTGGAAGGGAGTTTAATAAGACACATAGCCACTCAATAAAATGAGAAGAAACGAGGTTTAACCTTAAACTGTGTAGAGGGTTCTTTACTCTAAGAGCAGCAAGGATGTGGAATTCCCTTCTACAGGCGGTGGTTTCAGTGGGGGGGCATCGATAGTTTAAAAAAACTATTCGATAAGCACCTGAACGACCGCAACATACAGGGATATACAATGTAATACTGACATATAATCACACACATAGGTTGGACTTGATGGACTTGTGTCTTTTTTCAACCTCACCTATTATGTAACTATGTAACTATATATTCTGAACTGCAGTATATATACTATACGGACTTCACTATAGACTCTGCAGAAAAATTGGGCGTTGGGTGTTGGTGGTGCCTGAACACTGTAAAGCCCCATACACACTATCAGTTTTCTGCTGAGTTTTTCATTCAGGTTTACCAAAACCATGTAGTGTTGGGGCCTGCCTGATTGCATACAAATTGAAACTCGTAAGGTTTGACCTTGTATTATATGGTTTTGGTAAATCTGAAGGAAAAACTCAGCAGAAAAACTGATAAGCCCCATACACACGGTCGGACTTTTTCATGGATTCTGTCCGATCGGACAAGGTTGTTGAAAAATCAGACCGTGTGTATGCACCATCGGACAGTGTTCGTCGGTTTGTCCGACGGACAAAGTCTTATCTCCTGCTGGAAAGATTTGCCGTCAACCCGGTCCGATCACACCAAACCCGATCGTGTGTACGGTTGTCCGACCGGACAAAGTGCTACGCATGCTCAGATCACATTACAAGACCAAAGCTATTGGCTACTAGCCTCTACGTTGTCCCGTCGTAGGCAACAAACGTCACCACGTTCAGAATGATCGGATTTTCCGACAACTTTGTCCGACCGTGTGTACGCAAAACCAACATCGGACAAAGTACGACGGACATGATCCGACGGACCTTGTCCGCGGATTGTCCGACCGTGTGTATGGGGCTATAGTGTGTATGGGGTATAACTCCTCCACAGTTACTCTTGTTGGGCGCAGAAAACCCACGCTAGGGCAGCTATTGGCTACTGGCTATGAACTTCCTTATTCTACGCCATCATGTTCAAATCCGGCGGACTTTTGGAGTGATCGTGTGTGGCCAAGTCCGTTCATTTGAACGTCCGGCAGACCTCAGCTGCAAAGTCCGTCGGATTGTCCGCCGGAAAGTACGATCGTATGTACCCGGCAAAAGAGAACAAAGATGAACCAACAGTAAACTCGTAGGAAATGGGGCTTAAAATACAAGAAAAAAAGCATGGCAATGACTGGGGAACTAGGAACATTTTGAGGACAGGAAACCAAGAGCAATATAAAATGAGACCATGATGTAGGAAATCTGGATTACCTAGACACACACCCTAGAAACAGCAATCTTAATGCTAAAACAGGCAACTGGATGGTGGTGACCTTTTAAAAAAGTAGAGCCACAGCGTGCCTCACATGTAAAACGATCCCAGCATAGTCTGTAGCAGATAGTGGAAATGAATGTATCTCATGTCTGTGTTTAATTGTGTTGCAGACCTCTTCCTCCAGCAGTGCCTCCTCTTCACACAGCGTCTGCCCTCAAGTCAGCACTCACAGATTTCCTTCTGCCCTCAATCTGAAGCCATTGCTCAGCCCTTCTGCCCTCAGTCTGGGGTTCCCACCATCCTTGCAAAATATAAAGAATAGAGCGCTCCTTCTTGTGCAGTAAAACAAGACACTTTATTATTAAGTAAATCCTACTTACAACTACCTTCTTTGTCACAAGCATTTAAAGGGATACAACTTCACTGCTAAATTCTGCCCAAGGCCTCCACCCGGTGACAGAATGCCAAGTAGAGATGCTGCTTACTCCCTCAATCCCACCAGCAACCCAACGCAATTTAAAGGCTAGTTGGTCCTTCTTCATCAGGGGGTAGGAGTCACCTAAACAAATGGAGTATTATTACCCTCCATTTCCTTTTAGTAAACCCTCTCCATATTACCACACATATTGTTAACCCCTTCAGACTCTTTTTTATACATAGTTACATAGTTGGAAAGGTTGAAAAAAGTCCATCAAGTCCAACCTGTGTATGTGCTTTTTTGTGCGCATAATTCAAAACTGACAAACCTGTCCCTTTACTAAAAACATCAAGGTACATATTAAAGACTGGCACAGGGGGCAGAATTCAAGAAAAAATAATAGGGAACAAACTTTTAATATTCGTCCTAATTTTTACAACTTTACAAAAATAAAAACATGATAAAATAGGACAAGACTAAAATTATTCTTAGGATCCAACTCGGATGCCTTAAAGAAGTATTAAAATGGACACAAAAAACAATTAATGTTCAAATCTGCAATCAAACCCCTGGGAGACAAAGTACCTAATCATGTAAATCAAGAATACACAAACACTCTCCCTCACACCTGTGTATCACCACTGCGCTCAATTTAAACACCAAGTGAATCGCTTGTCCTAAGCCGCCACTATAAAAAACAAAATTGTATACAATATTCCCTTTACCAAATATGGAAAAAGCAGCGCTGAATATACTATAAATACACACCAATGACTACGTAATAATGCAAAAATTTGTTGAAAATCAATGTGTACCCAATAATGTGCTAGATAAATAATTTAAATCAAAAAATAATTTGTGACAATTTCTATATAAAAAGAATCACCCTGTGAAGCTCAGTGAATATTGAAAAATGACACTGAATTAAATAAATAATTGTTTCAAAATATACAATAAAGTGTCCATCTCTTATTCAAAAAAAGTCCATCACAGTGAAAAATTAATAAGTAAAATTTGTAACAAATGAACAATGAATGATGACCAGTGACTCTTATGCCCCGTACACACGGTCGGAAATTCCGACCACAAAATCCGTCGGATTTTTTCCGACGGATTTTGTCGGACACTGGTGTTGCATACACACGGTCGGACAAAGTTGTCGGAAAATCTGATCATTCTGAATGTGGTGACGTTCGTTGCGTACGACGGGACTACGTAGAGGCTAGTAGCCAATAGCTTTGGTCTTGTAATGTGATCTGAGCATGCGTGGCACTTTGTCCGTCGGAATTCGCTACACACGATCGGAAAAAGTCCAATAGGACTTTGTTGTCGGAAAATTTGACAGCAGGATCTCAAACTTTTTCCGTCGGACATTCCAATGGAAAAAGTCCGATGGAGCCCACACACGGTCGGAATTTCCGACAACATGGTCCGATAGGACATTTTCCGTCGGAGAATCCGACCATGTGTACGGGGCATTAGATAATAAAATCTTGCAGGCACGTTCCTCCACCACACCGCAGTGTCTGTGACTCCACTCCCCTTATGTGTTTGCACTCACCAGCTGTATGTGCCTTACACTTTCGTGTTTGGCTATAAGCGCTTTTACCCTCTTTATAGGGGTTAAGTGGGAGATCTCTAGGTTCCAGCTACAAAGACAGGTGTAACTTCCTTGGCTGTTCACACAGTGCGCTCCCCATGCAATAAAAGAGATTGCTTCCAATAGCGTAATAAAGTCACAAACTTTTAATCACACATAAAATCTGACTACATTGCATTCACATGTGAGAATTAAAAATCATGCCAAATGTTAAATGTCACATACAGCTGGTGAGTGTAAACACATAAGGGGAGTGGAGTCACAGACACTGCGGTGTGGTGGAGGAACGTGCCTGCAAGATTTTATTATCTGATTCCCCGTACACACGATCGGACTATCCGGCGGGATTGTCCACCGGACTAGAGTCCACCGGACAATCCGCCCGTGTGTGGGCTCCAGCAGACTTTTTCTTCCCAAAAGTACGGCGGACTTAGTAAGAAGTTTTGACTCCAGATGTTGACACGACGCTGTCTCCACTTGTAATGGATGAGACGTGTTGCGCGGCCAGTTATATAGGGACAAGGGGCGGGGTCACCGACTCATGTCACATGGTGATCCCACCCCTTATGATGTCACAGTCCCGTAGGATGCTGGGACTGTGACATCATAAGGGGGCGGGGTCACCATGTGACATCTGGAGAAGAAAAAAGAAGAAGCATCAGAAGCAGAAGGCGGCGGCGACAGTGACAGCGAAGAAGAAAGTGGAGGCCCGGCAAGAAGAACAGAAGAGTGGGATAAGACCCCCGAAGTCGGAACAAGACCCCCAGACGGTGGCGGCGACGAAGGAGAAAGCCAGGCTCCTCCGCTAGTAAAAGAGCAAGCAGAAGATAACGGAGGAGTCCAGCGAGAAGACCCCCAAGACGGAAGAAGACCCCCGGAGCTGTGTAATAAAGTATTTTAAGAACTTGTGTTGTGTTTTTAATTACACTTTTTTCACCGGCATTCACATTGGGTGGGGGCCGGTACCTGGGGGCCTCTGGATTCTGATAAGCCCCCGCCTGCAGACCCCGACAACCAATGGCCAGGGTTGTCAGGAAGAGGCCCTTGTCCGCATCCACTAATCATTTGCCACAATTTATTTGTTCACAATTCATTTTGTCACAAATTATTTGTTGATTTTAATTTTTTTATCTAGCACATTATTGGGTACACATTGATTTACTACAAATTTTTGCATTATTACGTAGTCATTGGTGTGTAGTTATAGTATATTCAGCGCTGCTTTTTCCATATTTGGTAAAGGGAATATTGTATACAAATTATGGAGGATCATCATCACATGTGAGCTTTACCTTGGGCAGTCTACATGCATATAGTCTACCTAGGGAAAGCAATATACAAGCAACTACTAATCAGTAACTTTGATCTAGTACTAACTAACTTAGTACTTTACATATTTTGTATCTGCTTCTACTATTGCTATAACCAGAACTCAATTTAGGCATCATACTTCCTTACAGATATAAAGATGGTAAAACGTTATACACAAGCTCCACCACTTGTCAAGTGATTATGTTTAAAACAGTTCACGCTAAAACACACTTATGGCGTCAACGTCCTGTCTGTCACATTTTGTCATTTTGCAGCTTGAACTTCCTAATGTAATTATACTGCCCTCTTCTGTGTTTAGGTTAGCCATTATTGAATAACACCTAAACTCCAAATCTACAGCACTGATTGAAAATTAGCACAATATAACACTTTGCTGCTAGCAGAAGTACCAAAATACAACACTAGATGTCAGACTTGAACCTTCGTGTATTAAGTATTGATGGATTTGCTACAAAACAGCAATATACAATGTTCAGTGCTATAACCTTAAAATAGTACTGGCTTGTTGCTCTTTACCCTATATTGTGATTTTTTTTTTTTTTATGTAAATGGTTCTAAATGCAAAACTGAGCCACGGAAGAAAATAGAACAATTAGTATCTATGGAAAAGCATAGTCATGCATAGTGATTTCCTGTTGTCTAATTAATGGCATTAGGAACTGATGTGTTTGATTTAAGGCATAAGTGTATGTGTCCTTATGGCCTCTTTGTTTTGTACCCCAGATGCATACTTACCTGGATTCTACACCTGTGGCATCCAGGGTTTGTTAACATCCGATGCTGCAAGACAGACTGTCCTGGCCCTCCACCTTATTAGAACCCTATAGACTTCTATAGAGCTGATTTCTGGGAACATAGTTGTGGCCAGGACATTAGTGAGACCATGGTATCCTGAGACTGTGGGGTGACCAGAATAGTGCCTGGGGAAGTATGAGGGAGAGGATAGGTTAGGTCAGGGCAAAGGGGCAAAAAGGATAGGATAACTGTACTGTCTTAAAGTGCACTTATTTTTTAATTTCCTACCAGGAGCATTATCTGCATGTAGTCTGCATTCTCTCTCCATGTTTGCTTGAGCTTCCTGTAGATGTCTTGGTTTTTTGAATAATCCAAAAAAAAGCCTTAACCATAAATCAGTGTTTCTCAACTCCAGTCCTCAAAGCGCCCCAACAGGTCATGTTTTCAGGCTTCCCGTTATTTTGCACAGGTGATTTAATCAGTTTCACTGCCTTAGTAATTACCGCAGCCGTTTCATCTGAGGGAAATCCTGAAAACATGACCTGTTGGTGCGCCTTGAGGACTGGAGTTGAGAAACACTGCCTTAGATAATAGGAGTGTGAAATAAGAGAGACTACACATGCAAGAAGTAGACGCTGCTTTTAGACCACATATTTAAAGCTTATTAAGGGATTCCCATATTATGCTAATTTTTTTAATACATTGCTTAGGTTCATGTTAGTGTAAAATGCAAATTAATAATATGCATTGTGACACAAAAAAAAGTATAAAAAAGACACATGGAAAAACTTTTTTATTTTGCAGCTGCATTAGACAATGCACATCACAAACTTATACTGTAATGTCTTCTAGGTTAAACCAAAATAGCATGAGGATGGCATCATATATTCAACCTGATGAATTGGCAAAGAGTGCAGACATTTTAGATTAAATGCTGCCTTCAGTCTATGAGTGATGCAAATTGTGGTCAAACTGAACAATTTAATAATATTCCTATTGCTTTAAAAAAGATTTATTTAACGTTAATATTTGTTCTAAGCTGTCGTAAATACTTTTTTTGCTATGGCTATAAAACATTTGCTTACAAATAAATGTTGTGCCCACGATTTAGGAAGCTAAGAGCAATATGAGCACTCTAAAGAGAAACCATTGGCAATTGTGTCTTGCAATGTCATCCAGAACACATTCTGTGCATAGTTGGTCTACAGCGGGGGTCGGCCACCCCTTTGATTGGCATCTACCCGTTGACTGCAGGCAGCAGATGGGTAGATTGTGAACAAGTTTCTGCTTTGCCAATCCTTTGCCGAGGCACAGCGGGAGGCGCTGTGCCTCCTCCACTCTCATCTCCACTGCAGAGCAAAGAGCGGGGAGGCAGCACAGTACTGGGCAGAGGGCAGGAACAGGAGCTGCCTTGCTTAACCTATCAAATTAACCAGAAGGTGATTGGT
The DNA here is from genome assembly GCA_028564925.1 of Lithobates sylvaticus. NCBI lineage: Eukaryota > Metazoa > Chordata > Amphibia > Anura > Ranidae > Lithobates > Lithobates sylvaticus. The sequence goes on from CM053029.1 coordinate 419,335,128, forward strand.
TGTTAGTATGTGTGGCATTCCTAGCAACCAATCACCAGCTTGCTAAGCTGGTACGGGGGGCGTGTCCAAGATGATCCTGTAAAAAGATGAAGCTTGTGGTGCAGTGTATACTCAGAAGTTTCTTTTTACTCCCTACTGCTGCTTTATCCAAGGGAGATCAGTACAGAGATGGGAGACAGTGTGTCTGTGCAGTGTAGCAGTCGCTCTCAGCCTCTGGCACTGCACACAGGCACACACAGGTGGCTGTCCCCCAGCCTATCCCCTACATGGACCAGTAAATCTATCCCCTTTACTCAGTGCACACATCCTCCTCCGGCACCCGCTGTCTTGGGAGTTAGGGGGTAGAGGAGCATAGTCAAGCCTTACTTGGAAAGTCCTGGGAGCCTGTGGGAACCAAACCTAACAGCCCTTGGTGGAGATTGCAAGCTGCAGCACACAACCAGCAGCTTACAGTCTGCCACCCCTCCTACTTAGTAGGGCTATTCCGAGAGGGAAAATTGTGCCACCTACTTGCCACACAGGAGCAGATAGTGAGTCATTGAGACCAGAGGTGACCCCAAGTAGCTCAGCCAACACTGCACAGATGGCTAGACAGATACCCCAGAAGATTGTATGGAGGGGCATTGGGGTAGAGGACATAACTGTGGGGTGGCAGAGTACCTTACTGTGGGGGGGGGGGGGGTAAGAAGACACTACTGTGACTACACGCTTTTTTTTTATTGGGGGCTCAGCAGTTTTATTTTATTTTTTTAGTGTGGCGCTACCCCCCTTCCCCCAGGAATCTTTGACATCCTACATGTTGTCGCAGTAGATCTCAACCCCTGAAAGGTTGCCTATGCCTGGTCAACAGAGTGTCCCCTTGAATCTCATTTCTTCCTTGTGTGATTGTCTCCCTGCCTTTTGCAGATGTCTGCCCTGAGAAGCAGTCCAATTTTAGGCATCCCTAGGGAGTTTTGTTTTTTGGTAAGATGTTCCTTAAGGCTTCATTTTAAGGGGACTTCTGATTAAAGTCCCCACCCTGCTTACTCCCAGATAGTACAGTCACTCACCTGTTGTTAAGAGTTACTCTCCGCCATATTGTGTCATACCCCTGGCCAGAGGCCTGCTCTAAAACATCCCTGACCTGAGGCTTTAATATTCAGAATAAAAGGAATGTCAACACATAAATGCATCTCCAGCACTTTATGGCAACTTCTCATCTTCACAATACTTTCCATGACATATCACATTTGACAAATTAACAGAATCTTCCGTGTGGAAGACCAAATGCGAGGCTAAATATTCTGCAGTAGTCACTTCAATGCAGAGCCAATACCAGGTGCGCCACCCTTTGGGCTCCTTCTGCTAATCTCGTGTTAGTAGAAGTTTGGTGAGAGACGATTGCGCTTTTCAGCCTCGTGCTTTTCAGTCCATTACTGCTCTTCAATTTGTGCTTATGGGTTCGTATCTGTTTTTCAGTGCATGTAGTCAGTTCGTATATGGTTTTCAGTGCATTCTTGTCTGCTCGTTTCTGATTTTCAGCTCACTCTTCTCAGGCCTTTCTGTTTTTGAGTGCGTTCTGTTAGTTCGTTCTGACCATCCGACCGTTTTCTAGCCATGTTGCCGGTACATACTCGTTGTAGAGTTCGTGCTGTGCAGGGGCTTGGTGTTGGGGTTCTTACTTTGACCCAAGCCCAGTCCATGAACAGGTTGGGGAGGAGTTCATGGACGAAGAATTGGTTGTTCCAGCGTGACCAATTCTCTCATATGCCTTTGTTGCGGGAGATCCAGGAGAATCATCCTGATGATTTCAGGAATTATCTCCGGATGACGGACCCCGTTTTTCACCAACTGTTGGCTTTGCTGTCCCCTTATATTACGAGACAGGACACCTGCATGAGGCAAGCCATCACTCCTGAACAGAGGCTAGTCACCATGTTGCGGTACTTGGCAACGGGGAGAAGTCTGCAGGACACCAAGTTCTCAACAGGCATATCCCCCCAGGCTCTGGGGATCATTATGTTCTGCCATCATTCAGGTCCTGCAGAAGGACTATATTTAGGTAAGTTTTCTCCTTTAACATCATATTATATGTATTTAATGATTGCTAATGTATTGTATTTCTTTCATCATTCCATAATTACCATGATTTAATATGCTGTGAGTGTCCCCTTTGTCCTCATGCATGCTGGAAGTTTTTAATGTTCCTTTTTTGTCCTTCATGCATATTTGCCTTCACTAACCTCCCCAGCATGCTATACTGTGCCCATGCACACCTAGCCTAGTCACTTAACAATGTATTTTGTCAGCTCCATTGTAGTGCTTTACCCTAAACACCCCCTAAAATGTGTACAAATGTTATTTTTGTCCTTAAATTCAGGCAGAGGCTGCCCTACTAAAACCAGACTGTATCTCACCCCATACCCCTATCTGGGCCAACCCTATGTTACCCCACCTATCTACTGTCCCAGACCCGGCGTGCTAGGCCAAAAGAGGAATCACCACTCTGAAACAAATTATGCCACAGGGGGTTATAACCCCCTTTCGAGAGCTCCAGCAAGCTCATAATCTACCAAGAAACTTCCAGTTCAGGTATTATCAGCTCCAACATGCCCTTCAAGCCCAGTTCCCCTCCCGACCTATACTTGAGCCAGACTCGATTGAGAGATTGTTAATTTCGGGGAGTTTGGAAAAACCCCTCTCTTCCCTTTACCTTTATCCGACAGTGGCCCATGACGTTGAAAACAACCGGTCCATGGTTAAGTGGCAGAATGATATCCCATCCCTTGGGGAGGAGGAATGGGAAGAATGCTTGACTTCCTTTATCCCGTCCATGATAGCGGCTAAGGATAGGTTTATACAGTTAAAGTTTATACATAGGGCTTATTATACACCGAAAAGACTAGCAGGGATTTACCCTAGTCTTAGGCCCAACTGCACTAGATGTGGCCTGGAGGAGGGAACCTTCTTCCACCTGGTTTGGTCTTGTCCAAGGTTACAAACCTATTGGAACTCCGTGGTAGACACCCTGGGATTAGTCAGTGGAGTGCAGATCTCGCCGAATCCCTTGACCATCCTGCTTAGTCATTTAGAGGACGTAGAGGGTGACAGATATGTGAAATTATGCCTAACGTTTCTACTATTCTATGCCAGAAGGGAAATACTCCTCAAATGGAAACTGAAAGATCCTCCGACTCGAACATCCTGGCAGAAGTCAGTGAATAATGTATTACCATTATACCACATTACGTACGAAAGCAGGAACTGTCCGCAGAAGTATGACAAGATCTGGTCGAACTGGATAACGCGTGTGGCTAGACCCCTGGCAAGGGGTAGGGACACATGCGGCAGTTCGTATCGATCTACTCCCCCTGGTTGACTGGAGATTCCGCATAGGCTCCCTACGCATAGCAATTGAGGTTTTCTTTGTCTGGATGGTCTGGAGGAATTAGACCCCCCCTCCCCCTCTTCTTTCTGGCCCTCCTGGCAAAGAGGTTGATTTTAACCCCCACTGGAACACCCTGACCAGTTGCTCCACAGGTTTATAGTCCTTACGGGGACACTCCCCCGATAGCAATGTTATCTTATGAAGGCATAGGCTGGAGATGTAGATGAGAGATATCCGGAATGATCTGCTGTTGTTACTGAGTTTCCCCCCTATGCCAGCTATGTGATTGTCATGTTATTGCATACCTGTATGCGTATCCTCTGTAAGAAGCAAGTTTTGTTTGTGTTGTTTGTGTTGTTTGTTTTTGTTTTGTCCACAAAACTAATAAAAACGATCTGCCTGAAAAAATTCAGGCAGAGTGCAAGAGGCTTTTTTTTTGGGTCCTAAACTCATTTGGAACCCTCCCTCCCCCCAACTGCAGCATTTTTACAATGGGACTTTCCCAACTGCGGAGGGGCAATTGATGGGCAACAGTCCACATAGTCCCACCCCCCAACTCGGGGTCTTACTATTATAACTATAAGGGGTTTAATAGTATAGTGATGTTGGTGGTGGTGTCGGTGACATACAAGTTTTTGTATGTGGACGTGGGGAAGAATGACCGGATGTTGGATGGTGGAGTCATCGCCCAGACCAAGTTCTATAGACGGCTCCAGAGTGGTGGCTTGGGATTGCCACCTGCGGAAGATAATGTGGCAGGACTCCCATTCGTCTTTGTCGCTGATGAAGTGTTTGGGCTTGGAGAACACCTGATGAGAACTACCTTCCCCATGAGGACCCTCACCCCGGACCAGAGGGTTTTTAACTACTGGTTCTGCCTATTCCTCACTGCAATCAACATGGCGGAATATAAACTAAACCATATCGTACTTGCATTCTGCATTCTGCACAACTTTTTAAGGAAAAATGCTACAAACTATGTGGCCTCAGTTGGGCCCAAGGCCGGATTTCCCGATCAGTCAACCCTGACGGCAATTGAACCTGGCTGTCCTGGCTTGCCCCCCCAAAGCGCAGGCGAAGTGCGGCAAAAATATATGGAATACTTTGCATGTAGGGGGGCCATTGATATGCCAACAAATGTCTGAGTAATTTTTTAAATAAATCTATTTTTTAAACAAAACTAATATTTCATTTGATTTACTGCTTGTGTTTCTTTTAGCTGTCTCCTAGGTTCTACAATGGGCTTTTCTTTTTGGATATTTTCTTCAATAGTGCAAACGTAATTTATTTGATTCATGAGGTGACAATCTCTTCTTCAGATAACTATTATGTTGTGGGTCTGCTACACACACACATTGTTTTTGTTGTTAATGTATGTAATGCATTAATGATAAAAAAATCATCCTTTTTCAGCACCATGAATTAATTGTTTTGAGTCCCGAAAATTTCCTGATTGGGGCAAATTTTACAGCACTGTGGGAGTTATTTACTAAAGAAAATTCCACTTTGCACTACAAGTGCACTGCAAGTGCAGTTGAAAGTGCACTGAAACTGCACTGAAAGTGCGCTTGTAGTGCAAAGTGGATTTGCCTTTAGTAAATAACCCCCATTGTCACTGTAAGCACCAACTTACTCCAAAAACTGGTATTGAGCATTGAAAGCCACACATTGTTGAGTAGAAAACATTTTACTCAAAGCACATTCACATGTGCATTATAAAAAGGGTTTTTGAACAAACCAACATCTTTGGTGTATAACATTTTTTTTTTTTTTACATTGGAAATATCCTTTTTTTGGTTAAACAGGCATGTTTCAAACCATAACATACACAACTCAGGAACTTACAATGTTCAACTTTGACAAAGTGAAGGCAAAATCAGACATTAGTATGTCCAAACTGTGTTGATCTTGCCTTCATCAGATGGGATGATGTCACCCCTGTAAAAGCCAAATTTTGAAGATGCACACAAATTGGGAGTCAAACTGGGGATTCCCTCCTGATCCCATGCCTAATGTCAACATGTGCTAGCTCCCATCATGGGGGATCAATTGACTTGTTTCGGGGGTTGCACCCACAAAACACGTACACTGATATCCCATGATGGCAGATAGCACATATTGACGCACTGGGGGTTATTTACTAAAGGCAAATCCACTTTGCACTGAAAGTGCACTTGAAAGTGCATTGAAAGTGCACTTGGAAGTAAAGTTACTGTAGATACGAGGGGGATATGCAAGGGGAAAAAAAACAGCATTTTAGCTTGCACATGATTGGATGATAAAATCAGCAGAGCTTCCCCTCATTTTAGATCTACCCCTTAGATTTAGATTTAGAGCGACTGCACTTCCAAGTGCACTGTCAGTGCACTTTCAAGTGCACTTGGAGTACAAAGTGGATTTACCTTTCGTAAATAACCCCCACTGTGTGCATCTTCAAAATTTGGCTTTTAAAAATCTTTAAAACTTGATTTAAAATACAAAATTAGACATAACAGTACAATTTTTGTGTGTTTTAGATTCTGCTTAAAACATCAATGATGTTCTTAATTTTTTGTTGAACATCATTGATGTTTTCCTTTAACTTGTCTAAATGCCGATTGCACACCATTATCTCCCCGATGAGGATCTGGGCACTTGCACTTGTGAAATGAGATTGTTCTTCCACAACATCCACATCACTTAAAAATAAAAAAAAACACAGTGTATTATAAATATGCAGGCATACCTCTAATACCTGAAGCTGTGGTCTCAGACACTGACCTGTTGTGGTCACTATTTCGCCCACTTCATAAATGTCTCCCTCCTCATCCTTAGGTTGTGGTGTGGGGAGTTCCCCTTCTTTATGAGCTGTGGGATTCCTGGTGTCCTCAGATGTCCTGATTCTTTTCTCCCCTATGTGAATTAAACAAAAGGTATACTTAGCACACAGATATTTGAGGCCAGAAATAAGAATATGAAACATTGCTTAGAAGTGTCGTACAATTGTCTGTTTTGGCAGAGTTCCAAGCTGAAGACATTATTTTTTTCCCTTTCTAAAGCTGGAATACTTACCTTTTTGGACAAGTTTCACACATGGAGACACCCCTAGTATACACTGGAGCACTTGTGTGGGACACCCTAAAAAGTTTGTTCTGGTGTCCCACACTAGTGCTCCTGCGTCCAGATGTGTAAACAGAAAGTGTCCTCTCCTTACACTGAATCAAGTTTGCATTTCATTCTAGTTACAAACCTATCTAGACAACAATGTACTAAACTTATTTTAATACAAATAGGCATGACCAAATGTAGTTAACATGTATCTGCCAAAAACATCGTATTAGTGGGTGAAAGAACAATGTTTACTACGACCGATGACTGTGCCCACAAACCTGAAAGTTGTCATTTTAAACTGTACAACAGTAAAGAAAAGCACATGGAGCAGCATGCAAGTAATAATAATAATAGGAACACAGGACAACTACTTACTTTTTAGAAGCAGTTTCCTGATTCTTCTGTACTGATTGTGCTCCCTCAATTTCAGGTCTGACCAGCGTTTCCTCAATTGCTCCATGGATTGTCGTACCCCAAAATTACTGTGCAGATTTTTCACAACTTTAGTCATGATCTTGGCCTTTCACACATTTGGGTTTGGGTAGGGGCCATACTTCCCATCATAGCCCTCTTCAAGATGCCCATCATCTCTACAAAGGACATATTTGAGGCTTTATATCTCCTCCTGGATCAGGACATTTGTGGCTCTGGGCTTTTGTCGTCATTGCTGAGATTATCATGCACCTGCTGTCTCCGCCATGTGGAAATTTCGACAGAAAAATGTCAGATGGAGCCTACACGCAATCGGAATTTTCCAACAACAAGCTCCCATCTAACATTCGGCATAAGTGTTAATGGTTTACTTTTTATACGTATACTTTTGCTTCGAGAAATTATAATGGAAAAATGTATGTTTTTTTCTTTTATTATAATCTTTGTCAGTATAGCAGTAGAATGTATTGGACCAGGGGCACCTAACACTGCTATGTGCTTGGCTTCTTTAGCACATTATTCAAAGCTGCCGTGACCACAATGAATTCAGCAATACATAGTAGCCCAGACACTGCCAGACTTTACAGAAGCTTCTAATTAGTGAACTGCTTTACGAGCAAGTGGTA